>JASDQU010240613.1:97211-116224 GCA_032191745.1 Picea mariana | reverse complement strand
TATTTTAGAGTAATATTAAAGTAGGAAAAAGGTTTTAAGGGAGAAAGGTTGTTAATATTGAAACTAAGGTTCTAGGTTATAGGTTTATTAATATTGGGAAATAGTTTTTAGTTGAGAAAGAGGGACCTAGGTTTTTAGGGTTTTAAAGGGAAATTACCTGGTATGTCTGTCTTGGATTAGAGGAACCTAGTTTTCGCTGATTTCTAGGCCATTATCTCTCTTTAGGTTGTTAGGGTGTTTACGGATTTCGATGGCTTCTTTGATTCTGTGTTTGAAGAAGTGATCTTCCTTGGCTAAAATTTTTGTGTCTTCTAGGTGTATGTGGTGTTTGGAAGAACAAGAGTGTTTGGCTAAAGATGTGGTGTGCATATGTTCATTTTTTATATCCGCTCCATGTTCTTTAATTCTGGTATGAAAGGAACGAACGGTTTCTCCTATGTCACATTTACCACAGGAGCATTCTATTTTGTAAACACCTTTACATTTCCTATGGTCAGGTTCATCTTTAACGGATTTCTTTTTTTGTTTGATGGTTTCTGAGGGTTTAAAGGAGGTCTTAATCTCTTTATTTCTGATCACATTGGCAATCTTATCAGTTATTCCTTGGATATAACAGAAGCTCGCATGCTTAATCAATCCAGAATTGTGGAAAATAGTGCACACCCTGTCCTCCCTCAAAGCTGAAAAAGAATGCCACATTGTGCACGCTAGGCATAAGAAGAAGATGGATATTTTGTTAAAGAAAAACACAAGAAAAAATGTAGGAACTAGCAAAGACATCAAGCCCGCAAACAGAAATGTGTTTAACATCTCCTCACACGCACTTGGCATTGCTAAACTGAGCATCCTCGAAAAGGGACTGAATTTTGCGATCTCGCCCACCTCTGTCCCGATAGATAATTTGATATGCTGCATAGAAGAAAGTATAAAAAACCTAACGGATGAGGACATGGACAGGATTGTGCCTTCATCTTAAGAAAATCGAAACCCCCAAGGAGCAACATCAACAAAGAGGAAAGACAAGCCATTGCAAACCTCATAAATAATACGAACTTAGCTATCCCAAGAGCAGATAAAGGTGGTGCCACAGTAGTAATGAATCAAGCAGATTACAACATAAGAATGATTGAGCACTTGTCTCAATGTGGGAGCTACAAGAAGCTTCCTAGTAACCCCATTGCGAAGATCATGAAAGAAGTCAAAATAGCTATAAAAAACTCCATCCTAGATGATAGAATAAAAAAATGGCTTCTCCTGAGTAGTGAGATTACTCCAAGAATCTACAAGCTACCTAAAATTCACAAATATGGGGTTCCCCTTAGAGCTATATAAACCAAAATAGGCTCGCCCACTTACGAACTGGCCAAGATGTAGCAAAAATCCTCGGCCCCCTAGTAGGTCACACGGACTCCTTCATTAAGGACTCGAATGATTTCGTAAAGATCATCAAGAAGGAGAAAATAAAACCTGAATACATCCTTATTGGCTTTGACGTTGTCTCGTTTTTCACCAAGATCCCATTATAAGAAGCCATCTAGGTTGTTAAAGAAGTGGCAGACTCAGAAACAACAAAACTAGCAGAGGTTTGTCTCCGCTCCACATTTTTTAGCTATCAAGGGGAATTCTATGAAGAAACAAGCGATGTAGCCATGGGATCCCCACTTTCTCCCATTGTTTCCAATCTCTTCATGGAAAACTTTGAGAAAAAATCCCTAGATTCCTTTCCTCTTAAACCATTAAGATGGAAGAGATTCGTTGATGACACAAACGTACTTTGTCCCCACGGTAAAGACGAACTACATAAATTCTTCCAACATCTCAACAGTATCTCCGAAGACATCAAATTCCCAATGGAACTTGAGGAAAATGGTAGCATTCCCTTCCTAGACATACTAATCAAAAGGAAAGAAGATGGGAGTCTTGGACATAAAGTCTATAAGAAAAACACCCACACAGAAAACTACCTTCACGCTACCTTCACACTAACTCTCATCACCTCCCTACAAAATCTAAGATCGACTCAACATTAAGCACTACCATTAATACGATTGACTCTTCAACTACTCAGCTAAACTTGAGAAGATAGAAATTAGCTCCATTTATAACTTCATCGCTGACCGACTGATTTTGAGTAAACGTGCGACTTTGAACTTGCAGATTGTCAGACTGACTGAATGACATTTCAGATATTGACATATTGACTGACAGACAAATCAAAAAAGATGTGAAGATATCACCGAATTGTAATTACTATTTCC
This sequence comes from Picea mariana, assembly GCA_032191745.1. Lineage (NCBI taxonomy): Eukaryota > Viridiplantae > Streptophyta > Pinopsida > Pinales > Pinaceae > Picea > Picea mariana. Next base: position 113,966 of record JASDQU010240613.1, on the reverse strand, counting down.
AACACTCCCCCTTATTTATAAGTAGGTGGGATTACAAAAGAAAATTACAACAAAAAATGAGTTTACAATTTTATTGTCACTCATCTGTTACTGGGCAGACTCCTAGACTACTGCGTAGATGTTGAAATGCATATCTTTCTAAATCCTTTGTAAAAATGTCTGCAACTTGATATTTTGACCTACAAAACTCTAAACATATCTCTTTGTTATGCACCAATTCTCTGATGAAATGATACCTTGTATCAATGTGCTTAGTTTTCTTTTGAAACACATGGTTCTTTGATAACATGATGGTTGAATTGTTTTCACAGAAAATTGTTGTTGGTTCCTGTTGTTCCTGCAACAAATCTTTTAACATCCTGCTTCTGTTGAATAAAGAGTCACTATGAGTTGCTTCCTTGATGCCCATGATACCATACCTATTCCAAAATGAAATGTGTACCCAAAGGTACTTTTTCTGTCATCTATGTTGCCTCCACAATCACTGCCAGTGTATCCAATGAGTCTGAAATATTCTGAAGTGGAGTATTTAGTGCCAAAATCTTTTGTTCTATTTACATATCTCATGATTCTCTTTCCTGCCTTCCAATGTGGTTCTTTTGGAGTTTCCATGAACCTTGAAATTAGACTCACTCCATACATAATATCAGTTTGTGTCATTGTGAGATACATAAGACTGCCTACCAGTCTTTTAAACAATGTGGGATCCACCTTAGACCCTTTATCTTCCTTTCTTAAATTCAATCCTGTTATGACAGGTGTTGGTGTTGCTTTTGAATTCATCATATTGAATCTTTTCAATATTTCATGCGCATCCTTCAAATTCAGTCCAAAAAAATATCTCATAAGCCCTAAATCAGTCATTTCAAATTCATCCTTCATGTCTGACTTGAATTCTTCTATGCCAAAACTACCTAAAAAAATCAAATCATCTACATATAGACAAATAATTATCATATTACCTTAATGATTTGCTTTGATGTACAGTGTTGGCTCACTTTCACTTCTCTGAAATCCATTATGTGTTAGATAGGAATCAATGCGACTGTAACATGCTCTCAGAGCTTGCTTTAACCCATACAGTGCTTTATTCAATCTATACTCTTTGTCTTCTTGTCCTGGAAACTCATAACCTTGTGGTTGTTCCACATATACTTCTTCTTCTAAGTTTCCATTCAAAAATGTTGACTTCACATTCATATGATAAACTTTCCACTTGTACTGCGTGGCAATGGCTAACATAGTTCTGACTGTGTCCATGCATGAAATTGGTGCAAATGTTTCATTGAAATCAATTCCAGGTTGCTATGTAAAGCCTCTTGCAACTAATCTTTCCTTGTGCTTCTGCACTTTTCCTTTTGCATCTTGCTTGGTTTTATAAATCCACTTCACACTAATCACATCCTTGTCTTCAAGTACATCTACCAATTTCCATGTTTGATTTTTCTCTATGCATCGGATTTCTTCATCCATGGTTTGTGCCCATACATCATCTTTGACAACTTCTTCAAAGGTTAATGGATCATCTATTTGTGAAAACAAGGCAAAAACTGAAAATGAATTCGCTACATCTTCATTATAGATTTCAAGCAGACTTCTTGTCTTTCTTGGTAACAGACTTGCTAATGTTGGATTTGGAGATGTAGAACTACTCGAACTGCTTGTTGGTGTTTGCTATGCTCTAGGTGTAGACTGTGCACCTATTGTTCTTACTAGAGTGTTTTGCGTCGTAGTGCTAGGTGTAGAAGGGAATGCGCACTGACTTGTACACAGTGTTTGAAATACGTCTTCTTCTGTGTCATCATCCATCACATCAATAATTTTCACTATCTTTGTTATGGTTCCATGCCATGCTTCATTCTCCACGAAATGAACATCGCGGTTGATTATGACTTTTCTTGCGACAGGGTCATACAACTTGTATCCTTTTGTTTCTTCAAAATACCCAACAAATATATATTTATGTCCTTTTTTGTTGGTATGAAACACATCCAAAAAATTTTAAATGCGCCACATTATGCTTTAATCTCGTCCAGGCTTCTTGAGGAACTTTGTTCTTCACACTCTTTGTTGAACATCTGTTCAAGATGTATACTACAGTTGCTACTACCTCAACCAAATACTCATTTGACAAATGTTTGGCTGACAACATATTGCGCACCATTTCCATGATGGTTCTGTTCTTTCTCTCTGCGACACCATTTTCTTGTGGTGTGTATCACGCGGTAAATTTCTTGTATATGCCATGAACTTTAAAAAAATTCTGAAATTCTCTTGACATGTATTCTCCTCCTCTGTCACTTCTTTGACACTTGATGTAATAACCACTCTGTTTTTCCGCAAGTGATTTAAACTGTTGAAAACAACCCAATGTGCCAGATTTATGCTTTAGGAAATAAATCCATGTCTTTCTTGAGAAATCATCAATGAATGCTAGAAAATATGTACTACCTCCCATTGATAGAGTTTGCATTGGTCCATAGATGTCTGTGTGTACTATTTTCAATGGAGATTTTTCTCTGTAAGACTTTCCAAATGGAAGTGATTCTCTGTGTTGCTTTCCAAATATGCAACCTTCACATTTCATTTCTGGTGTTTCAATTAATGGAAAACCTTTTACCATTTCCTTTGTGTGTCGCAGCTTTAGACCTCCAAAGTTCAAATGTCCAAATCTGAAATGCCATAACTAGGAACCATCTTGTATTTCAGATTGGAATGTTACCTTTATTTCTGCGCCATTTTCTACTTTCTTGATACTGCGTGCACTATTTTCTTCATTGGAACTGCGCACACTTTCTGTTGTAAATGCAATGTCTGGCTATGCATCTTTCGCTTTACCAATATCTTGCACTGTATTTTTCTTCTTGGCTGGATTCAATGTCAATGGGAACATTGTCTTACTTGTCATCTGGATTTTTTCAATAAGTAGATTTCTTGGGAATTTATCCATAATCACACAATGATGCAGGAGCATCACTCCACCTCAGCACGTGCCAGCTAATTAGCACGATTGGTCCACATTCAAGGAAGGGAGAGGCGTCGCCCTCTCATTTTTCCTTTGAAAAGTTTAAAATGTAATTAAGGAAATTAATGCTATTAGGTTGGTAGAGCCAAGTTGTGCCTTCGCACAAGTTGTAGATGAAGTCGGTATTAAGTGGATGACGGTAGGGGGATCTGTATCTGATTCAGATCATATTTCCATCATTGTAGTCTGCCTCGTTAGTCAGGAGTTTTGAATAGTGATTAGACACCACTGGATTAGTTTGGAGGGAAGCTCGATGAGCCCCTCTTGTATAAATCTTTGTATTGTATGCCCTTTGGGGGGTGTTGTTGTTGTTGTTGACACTTGGGTCGAGAGAGTGGCTAGAGAGGTTGATGAGAGACAAGACTCAGTCGTGGTTTAGACTCACATATTGTAATGGACATTCCACCATTAATAGAAAAAGAATAGATTTTCTTGTTTGTCAATTTCTTTGTAATGGATGCTTAGTATTGAAGGTCGTTCATGTGTGTTTATGCTATAGATGCATGTTAGAAATCGTTTACAGGGATAGAATTATAATCTTCTATCTATGAGTGTGTTGGATTAATTCTGGTTCTCTAGGCTAAGCGTAAGGAGTGCACGACAAAGAGTTGAAACATTGTGAGCCAATGCAAGGAGTGCGTGTTTGAACTCATTCGAGATAGAAAAGAAGCTGCCAGGAGGGCATACAAAGATAATTCACAGACTAGGAGGGGAGTTTCAAGGTTGATGAATCTCCAGGAGGATGTCAACAAAGCTAGGAAGCTCATGTGCAGGAGCTCATGAATTTTCATATCTGTGGAGTATGATGCAGGAGCATCGCTCTACCTCAGCACGTGCCAGCTGATTAGCACGATTGGTTTGCATTCAAGGAAGGGAGAGGCACCTCCCTCTCATTTTGCATTCGAAAAGTTTAAAATGTAATTAAGGAAATTAATGTTGTCAGGTTGGTAGAGCCAAGTTGTGCCTTCGCACAAGCTATATATGAAGTCTCCATTAAGTGGCTGATGGTAGGGGGATTTGTATCCGATTCGGATCAGATTTCCATCATTGTAATCTGCCTCGTTAGTCATGCATTTTGAATGGTGATTAGACACCACTAGCTTAGTTTGGAGGGAAGCTCATAGAGCCCCTCTTGTATAAATCTTTGAATTGTATGCCCTTAGGGGGGTGTTGTTGTTGTTGTTGACACTCGGGTCAAGAGAGTGGCTAGAGAGGTTGATGAGAGCCAAGACATAGTCGTGGTCCGGACTCACAGATTGTAATGGAGATTCCACCATTAATAGAAAAAGAACAGATTTTCCTATTTTTCAATTTCTGTGTAATGGATGATTAGTATTGAAGGTCGTTCATGTGTGTTTATGTTGTAGATGCATGTTAGAAATCATCTACAGGGATAGAATTATAATCTTCTATCTTCGAGTGTGTTGGATTAATTCTGGTTCTCTAGCCTAAGTGCAAGGAGTGCACGACAGAGAGTTGAAACTCTATGAGACAACACAAGGAGTGCATGTTTGAACTCATTCAAGTCAGAAGAGAAGCTGCCAGGAAGGAACACCAGGATAATTCACAAACTCAGAGGGGATTTTCAAGGTTGATGAATACCTTCGAAAGAAATTCTGCACTTGAGAAGGCATAGCGCAGAGTTATTGAATACTCTGTAAGACTCTGCCAGGAGGGCATTGAGCTCGTGAGAGTGCACATAGGAGTAGCACATTTTGGATTGTTGGAGACATTGAGAGAATCCTAGGGTTGCTGAACACTCTAAAAAAGGAAGGCTTTGCATGTGTGCATCGATCGAGGAAAGGAGATCCATTAACACTTTTGGAAGGGATCACAAAGAAGCCGTCAGAAGGCTGAAACGTGCACAAAGAGTGCACCAAGGACAGAGTAAGTTCATATTACAAGCTCAGGAGGAGGAGCGTTAAGTTGCCAGGAGGGCATAAAAAAGTCCGTGAAAGGACACAGGAGAACTGAGAACCTCGAAGGTTTCAAGCCAAGAAAAATCTCAGAAGATCTAGCGCAGAACTCTGCAAGGAGTGCAGAAGAAGGGCCGAGAACAACCTAAGTCTCGAGCATAAATTGTTCTAAGTGCGTAAGGGTGTCGAGGATTCGCCGAAGTCTTGAAGGTAGCAGAATCGTTCATTGTTGGGAGGAGATAGGTGGTGAAAGATCAAGAGATCCGAGAGTCAGAGCTCCGGGAGGTTTTCTAAGAGAAAACAAAAGTTTTCGTGAAGTCACAAAGAGAGGTTTGAATCCAGACCGTTGGATCTGTAAGGGATGTGTGGAAGAAATATGCACATTTCAGAGGAGTAGTACTCTGAAAGTTTGTCGACAAGGAGAGAGAAAGATCTCTGAAGCTCTGAAGAGCGGAGTAGATCTTGGCCGTCGATCGTCAGGAAGAACTTGGTGTTAGATCTCGAGGTCCAGAAGGAAGTACTCCAGAATAAATTGGAGGAATACAAGCGAGAGACTCTCGAAGGTCGGAGTCTGAATAGATCGCAACCATCGATCTGAAGGAGGTACGGGGACCATTTATTCTCGTGCCATTTAAAGTTAGTTGATTCATAGTTTGGGAACGTAGGAGTTGTTTGTTGTGGAACAAGTCGAAACCCGAAGCCCAAAGTGCTTTTGTGGTAGAGCCACGGGACACAGCTCGAGGTCATATGATAGAAAGGGCCTGGCACAAAGAGATAAGTGTCGCTGCTAAAATTTCTTTGAAGGGCCAAGAAGAGATCTGCGGGGTTAAGGGGACCCGCACTTTGAAGAAAGAGCGACCTGTGATAAAGCATATTGGGTTCTATCAAGGAGCCAAAGAGTCAATTCAACTCAGGTATTTGAACGATTCTAGACTGGGAGATCGAGCAGCCCTGAAGGAGAGAAAAAGAGGGGAGGGGGGTCTACGCCACATAGTGATTATATTCCATGTAGATTATGTATCCTTTTTGTAACAACTGTCATGTGCTCATCAAATTATGCTTCAGACCAGAAACATAATATACATTAGACATAACTTTATGTTCTCCTTGCTTAGTTAAAATTTTTATACTTCCTTTTCCTAAGACAGTGACTTGGATATCTGTTCCAAGTGTAACCTTGGTTTGGACTGACTCATCCAAAATAATAAAAACAATTCTATGTTTCTTGTCATTTGGTTACCACAACTTGAATCTAAATACCATATGTCACATGGACTTGCTTGAACAATATTGAATTCAACTGGGTATACTATAGGAATTTTTGCAGTGTGCACCATAAACATAGGATACGTTTGGTTATTTGTGTTGTTTGACTGATCTTGACTTTGTTTGTTTTGATTATACTATCTCTTCCTACACTCATATGAATAATGTCCATACCTTTTACAGTAATGGCACTGAATCCTTGATTTGTTAGTTCTCTGACAACTTGACTGACTAGTACTTGGGGTTGGACCTCTTCCACCATTATTTCCAGGATTGCTATTGCATCCACCTCTGACAAAACTTCTTCCTCTGCTTCTATAATTTTCTCTCCCCCTTCCTCTTCCATGGCTTATAGATGACTGCACGGAAAATGATTTCTCTAATGACATGCTTGACCTATTCAATCTGTTTTCATGATTGATGAGGGAATCTTGCATTTCATCTAGGATAAACTGACTCAAGTCTTTTCTCTCTTCTAGAGTCACAACAAGGGTACAAAACTTAGGAGGAAGACTCCTAAGTACCTTATCAACAACGTTTTTGTCTTCTATGGTTTCACTGCGAGACTTAATCTGATTTATCAGGCCAATAACATGGGTATAAAAGGAATCTACTAAATCTAAATCTTTCATTGACAAAGTTTCAAAATCTCTTCTAAGGATTTGTAGTCTTGAAGTCTTTACTTTGTCCATACCCTGATAAGAGTTTTGTAGTATGTCCCATGCCTCCTTGGATTTTTTTGCTGATGCAACTTTTGGAAGTATGCTCTCATGCATGGCTTGATGTATGTAAAAAAACTCCTTTTTGTCCTTCTTTCTTTGATCTTTCAAGACATTCTTCTCAGCTTGTGTGAGGGAATTGTATGTTGCCTGATCTACTAGTTTCACATAGCCATTCTCGACTATTTCCAATACATCTTGACCTCAGAACAACTCCTTCATGGTCAAGGACCACATCTCATAATTCTTTCATGTAAAAGTGGGAGGTTGCAGATTTGAGGTAGAAGCCATATTTCACTTTTCAAAAGAGTTTATTCTATTGAACTTGTTCAGATAGAACCCTCTCTGATACAAGATCTTAGATCAACGGTGCACACAATATACTTTGCGAAACATAGTTTCAAATACTATGCACCAAACAAGCTACACGATAGAGTTCTCAAAACCATTGCGCAATGCACAGACTTCTCAGTTTGATGCGCGCTGTGAATACACACACTTAATGAAATGATTATGAATGTGAAATAACACATTTCTATGCTTAACACATAAACTTAGAAATAAGACAGAAACTTGTCAATACACAAAATGCTTAATATTAATTAACTTCGATGCAGTGTGCGCGATTACTGAATACAATACGAAGATGAGCTTTGGCTCCAATTTCTTCTTCTATTGACTTCACAGACACAAATCCTATGCTCAGACTTCTTACACTCAGTTCTTGTTGCTCTTGGTTGTTCTCTCTATTTATCTTTTCTGCTTTGCATGCTGCTCTCTTCAACATCATACACTAACTAAATAACTCATAATTAAATGGACTCCAGTTGAGACTTCCTACAAAATCTAAGACCGACTCAACATTAAATACTACCATTAATTCGAGTGACTCTTCAACTACTTAGCTTAACTCGAGAAGATATAAATCAACTCCATTTATAACTTCACCATTGGCCAATTGATTTTGAGTAAATGTGCAGACTGTTAAACTGACTAAATGACAATTCGGCTACACCAACTTATAATTACTATTTTCAACAATTACAAAGTGCGTAATTTCTAAATATCATTGTTAACACTTAGTTCCTTTTTCTACTTACTTATTATATGGTGGATAATTAATTTTCATGAGTATAATGTGCCTACAAATACGTTCAAACTTTAGCATTTAAAAGGATATTTCACTATTGTTGCGAGTACTTATTGGTTATTCTAAATGTGAGTTTTTTCATGATAACATACCTGTTTTAATATGCTTTGAGTGTTCACTTTTTTATTGGTTATACTCTACTTTAAATACTATGGGGTAATATATATTGAATGTTGAATTACTTTGAGTATGATTGTTTTATTGGTTATACTCTACTTTAAATACTATGGGGTAATATACATTGAATGTTGACATTACTTTGAGTATGATTGGCATATGGGATTGATCACTTTGAAAACAATAAAAAAATCTGAGCTCAAATCTGGTTTATGTTCTCAGTAATTAAATGATCACCGTGGACACATAATTATTCACTGCTTTATGTCACCGTGGACACATAATTATTCACTGCTTTATGCAATGTGTGGAATATTTCATGGACACAAACTAAGCATTCAGATCATTTTTTTAATGTCTGAATAAATACATTTATACTCCATGGTTCAACAATGCATTAATGATCTCTCACTGGAAAATTGGATGATATAACTTTGCTATAAGTTTGTTGTTCCCTTGTTTTGAAACAACAACTATCTACTTTGGCTCACCACTGCAAATACTTGGAACATGATCTCTTGATGGTTGATGCTAGGATGTGATGAATGGAAGACTACATGATCTTGATTTATTGGAATGATCTTGCTATGGTTAATGCCGTTCTTTATTAGTCCTCGCCGAAAGCAAAGAGGGACTATAACATTCGGTTCTGCATTGAATGAGCATTAATTCATGTTTAAATTTCAATACATATGCAAATGGATGCTTGTCCTAATTTGACCTATTACACATATTAATTCAATTTATATAAAATAAACTTTGAAATGATTTTATTACACATATTAATTCAATTTATATAAAATAAACTTTGAAATGATTTTATTACACATATTAATTCAATTTATATAAAATAAACTTTGAAATGATTTTTTAGATGGATATGCAAATGGATGTTTGTGGTGATTTGACCTATTACACACATGCTTATCCTGATTTGACCTATTACACATATTAGTTCAATTTATATAAAATAAACTTTGAAATGATTTTAAATGCTGGGCATATGCACTCTCATTCGTTAAATCAAAGTAAACCAACGTGTCACAATCCCTGCAAACAATTAAATGCAAAGGAAACGACAACCTTGGTTTTGGTGTTCTCAAGTGGTCTGTGCTCTTTGAATCCTGTGCTCTTTGAAAAAAATAAATGTTTAATCAATACTTATCTTATGATCAATAAGAATCTAATGGCTTTGAAAATAGTACATGAAAAAACTAAACATAAAAATGTCAAGGAAAACGTAAATGTTTAATCAACAAGTATTTTATGATCAATGAGATACTCAGTATCTTATGGCTTTGAAATTTGAAAAAGTAAAAGAAAAAATTAAAAATAAAAACATCCTTAATTCATAAGGATTTTAGGAAAAAATAAATGTTTAATCAATATTTATTTTTATTTTTATGATTATCTTATGCAAAAAATAAAAATATTTAATCATAAAAAATATCATAATAGATATTAATATCCTCGATAGAACATTATAAAAAAAAGAAGTTTAATAGATAAATTTTTAAAAAGATTAAAAATAAATTATAAAAACCTTATTGAAAACTTACTGAGGTGCTTTACATTGATTGAATTATGATATTTAATTTATGATAATTAAGATGCTATGAGCATATCTTCAAAATTTGTGTTTTTATTCACTTGTTAATTATAGTTCCACTAATTAATAGAAGTATCATGGTATTAGTTTCTTATCTTGGTGGCATCTCGAGTTGTATTTAGTCACTTGTTTGCATTTTCCTAAGTTAGACTAGATCTTACAAAATATCATAAACCTTCACATTTTGTACACCATCTCCTTGTTTGGAATTTGGAGACTTCATTAAGTCTCAATATCAGGAGGGAAGCACAAGCGTGTGCAGGAGAACAGTCCAAGTATCGAACTGTGTGAGAAGCACAAGTGTGTGCTCACACTTCATCGAAGTGTTGAACAAGCTCAAGAGGTGCAGCGCAAGCAAAGGCGAAGGAGTCATCCCTGCAAGAGAAGATTTAAAGGCCAAGCCTTTGAAAGTTCGAGAAAATTCCTTTATTGGAAGGAAAAAACAACCATGGTGGAGAAGAAGCTACATAAACTATTGGATTAGTTGCAAGACTCAATTGGAGCTGTTGGATCCAAGTCAAGACAGAAGGAGGAGCATGTAGGGGAGGAGAACAGATCCTAGCCGTCAGATCTGAGCACAAGAATCGATAGTCGTCGGATCCAGGTAAGTAGCACATGGTTTAACCCTTGGAGTTCTTTAGACTTCGCGAATTCAAAGATTTTTTGAGCTTGAGTGCAAAGGAAACAAGACTCTCGAAGTCTCGAAGTCCGGAGAGAATCTGGACCAATGATCAGAGAAGAATACGTGTCAATAGATCATGGGTAGTCCGAAAGCCCGAATATCCGAGAGAACAAAGGTGTGGAGTGTTCAAGATTACCGAAACTCCGAAGAGAAGAGTAAATCCTAGCCGTTGGTGCTAGGAGACACGCGTCACCAGATTACTAGTAGTTCAGAATTCGATAGTCTGGGGAAACAAGGGTGAAAAAGGCTTTAATTTGAAATCTCCCGAAGGCCCGAAGGTCGGAGTTGATCTCGACCATTGGTCGAGGAGGGACATGTGGAGAGAATATATAACCTCCACTAGTTTGATGTTCGGAGGTTGTAAAGGGTTGTGTTGTGAAGACACCCAAAGTCCCAAATCTCAGAGCAGATCCAGACCGTCCATCCGCCACGACACGTGGACCATAGATCGCACCTCCAAGTCACTACAGAGTTTGACACTCCATAGGTATGTGTGTGTTAGCCTTTAATAACTCCAGAAGGATAGAGTCTTGGAGAGAATCCTATCCATTGATTGCTGGAGAGTGGAGGACCATCATATCTGGGAATCCTCCATAGGTCCATTGATTCGACGTTTGAAGGTGTTGTGAGTTGTGACAACCATAACTCCCAAAGCTCGGAGTTATGAATTAGATATCAGTCGTTGGATGTTGGAAATATATAGACCGTTGATTTAGACCCCTTTGTGAGTTCGCATGTTCATAGGAGTTGAGGTGTTGTAGGTTTGAAACGCTCGGAGTCCGAAGCTTTGAGGCGCCGAAGTAGCGCCTTTTGGGTTAGTGCCTGGTCATAGCTTACAGTCACATGAGGTTTTGGCCGAAGTAAAGGGGATAACACCTGAATTTTATTTTTGAAGGTAAAAATGGGTTTAGCATACAGTTTTGGCCGAAGGTCACATCGGTTTCTCTGTTAAGGTCACAAGGCCCTCGCGAATGCAATTTTGCATGTAGAGAAGGGAAAAAGGCACGTGGTAAGTAATTTTGAGGGATCAACAGTAGCTCGAGAGTTGATTCAGCTCCAAAGACGATCGATCCTAGATCGGGAGGTCGTGCGAACCCCATGAGGTGGTGGGGGTTTGCATCAAGTGGTATCAGAGAATGATTTTGTCTGTAGATAGCAGGTAAGGGAGAGAAAATTGTCTGATACCATCAAGTTATATCAGATCCTAGAAAAGTTTTTTTCTAATACCATCAAGTGGTATTAGAGCCAAGAATTTTTTTTGTCTGATACCATCAAGTGGTATCAGAGCGAATTTTTGTCTGTAGACAACATGGAAAGGAGAAGAAGAGAGAGTATTGATGATCTGTGTGAAGACTATTTGCAAGTGTACAACAGATAAAAGACAACTAGGTGGGTTGAAAGAGAAGGACCAATTGTGTTCTTGAAGAAGAGGAGAGTCTGTGGAGCTCTTAAGGTGAGAAGTTGGAGTACAAAATCCAGAGAGAAAGGAGTGCTCAGGAGAAGGACCAAGTGCAAGGTATGCTCCTACACTCAACAAGAGTGTAAAATATCAGAGAATGTTCCAAGAGGTGAATCAAGAGGCTAATCAAGGAGAATCTTGGAAGAGGATGATTGTAACTCATAATGAGCAAGTGGAATCTCACACACTTGCCAGGAGGGCAGGTAGAAGGAGAATATGGCTACTGAAGGCTAGAAGCAAGGTCAAGGAGAAGACCGCAAGCAATTGAGCAAAGAAGAGATGGATATAGAGCTTAAGGAGACCCGAGAGAGGCTCAAAAAGATGATGTTGATATTGCAGCAAGAAGCACAAGGGATCTGAAGGCATGCATGGCCCATGAAGCAGAAGGTGAAATGGCCTATCCAACAACTGATGGCCAGAAAATACAAACAAGTGTTGAAGAGGTAGATGAGGCAAGTGGAAAACCTTAGTGACACAGAGGAGGATATGGTTTGTGTCTGTGAACTAGAGGATGGAGAAAACCTCAGTGAGGAGGAAGAAGAGATATCGACTGAAGCTATCGCCGATTGCCAAGTGGGAAATGAGAAGAGAGCAGTTGGAGATCTCACAGATTTCTAGGCGGGCAATAAAAAGGGATCAGTCAAAGATATCATAGACTACCAGGAGGGAAGAGATGAAATTTCTGATTTCCAAGTGGGAAATAAGAAGAGATCGATTGAAGATATCACAGACTCCAAGGAGGGCAAGATGAAAAATTCATATTTCCAGGTGGGCAAGGAGAAAAAAATGAGACTGTCTGAGAGTCTCGAGGACTCAAGTAGGAGTTCATATCAACAAGGAGTGCTGACAGGAATGAAGGGGATGAGACTGTCTGAAAGTCTCAGAAACTCAGAACAAAGTTTAAATCAACTAGGAAAGTTGATAGAGGAGGAGGATCATAAATCCATTTTGATGATTGGGCAAATTAGAATATTCCTGCCAAGTAGCCCAACAGAGGCCAATGCAGATATTGCAGGTGCAGAATAAAGACAACCAACATAGACTGTCTTGGAGGAGAAAAAGGAGTAGACATTGATATCTTCCCAAGAGATGAAGGAAGAGGAGCATGCAGATCAAATGCTCACTCAGTGGGAGAATGAGTTAAAGTTGTTGGAGGATTGGTTAGACAATTCAGAGATAGAGGAATACTTCCAAAAGGATGCGGTCATGAACAGTGGAGAAAAATTCCATCCTGAGGAGCAAATGGATGAAGATGGACTTGTACCATCACAAGGAGATAACATGAGAACTGAGGAACTGATAGAAGTTAAACTGTCAGGGAAGATGGACGAGCGAAAGATCATTAACATGGTTGCATAATTTAAGACTACAATGGAGTGGCAAGTCGTGGCCACATAAGGTGAAATCAATATGGGATATTAGGATGATCTACCCTTTGAAATTGATGAAGAGAAAGAGATGCAACAGCAGGGCAAACTACATGAAAGAGGTTATCCAGTAGAACAACTGGACAGGGAGATAGAGGAGATAAAGAAGTTGATGCTGGAGTCAACACAAGAGAAAATCAACAACACATGAAGGCTAACCAGAGGAGGACATACAGAAGCAACATAACAACAACAATAGCAACAAAAAGGAAGAGGAGTAGATGGACAACTCCACATCAAACTTTGGGACCCTGGAGGATCTCAACCGCAACAACAGAAGAGCCATGAGAAGGAGCTCATGAGTTTTGTCAGCGTGGGAGTATGATGCAGGAGCATCAATCCAACTCATCATACCCGTCAGAAACTAGTGCAACAATGCACTTGGAGGGAACATATCCCAAATAAGGGCGCGCCAACCATCCCAATTTTGATTTTAAATCTCAAATTTTAGTGAAATTTAATGTAATTAAATGTTTGAAGGCTCAAGGAAACTGAGCCATTGTGTTTGTATAGGATGTGTGTAGAGACTCCTTTAATGGATGACAGTTAGGTGGATGTAGATCTGATTCAGACTAGATATTTATTTATTGTAATAAAGCATTAGTGGTAGGTTGTTTTCATTATGAAGTGATAGCACTAAGTTAGTCTCGAGGGAAACCTTGAGAATCCCCCTCATGTATAAATCAATGTAATGTATGCCAAGTAGAGGTTGTTTTTATTCAATTAGTTAGATACTAATAATAGAATAGGAGAGGAGAAGAGAAGGAATTGAGACTCAGTTGTAGTCCAGTCTTGTATACAATGTAAAAAGACCATTCAAGTTAATACAAAAGATAGATTTCCCTGCATATGATTTCCTGTGTATGTTTATATCTGTTTTTTGAATGAAATTGAATGGTTACTGTGCATGTTTATGAATCCCATGGATGTATGAATGTTCCCTTTGCAGGTATAGATAGATTTTTCTATCAGTGTGATTTTCTGAGTGTTATGGGCTCTTAAGGCTAGTGCAAGGAGTGCACACTAGATTTGTTGAACAACTCTGTGAAGCCAACTAAAGGAGTGCGCTAGAAATCTGATTCGAGTTCAGGAAGAGCGTGCCAGGTGGGCACACTAGAACAAGTCTTAAGCTTGGAAGGGATAGTGTAAGGGAGTGCACATCAGAGTTACTGAACACTCTGAGGGCGAGCGCAAGGAGTGCGCCTACACTCAGTGAAGTGTAAAAGATTAAAAGGGAAGGAGGCTCTACAAAGAGTGCATAGAATGAGCTCAAGGAGTGTGAAAGTTTTTAAATTCTAATAATCGAAGGAGAGTTGAGTGCAAGGAGTTCACGAAGCCAACACACCACTGAAGTGTTGGTAAATCTTAGGAGGAAAAAGCATAGAGTTCTTAGAGTGCACAAGAAGGAATTTGGAAAGAACAAAGGGAATGAACCCTTTGAAACTGAGGAGTTGAAAGATCAGGAGGAAGAGCATGAGTTCCATAAGGGAACGAGAAACTGTTAAGGAATAAAGGGTCAAGAACCTTTGAATTCTGAGTGCTTACAAGCTCAGGAGAGTTAGTGCAAGTGTGCATAGAGTCTCTGCAAGGTGTGCATAGGAGGGGAACCTTTTAAGTTCCAGTTTTCAGAAAATCGTACGGTGTGCGCATGAGACTTCCTTAAGTCTCAAGATCAAGAGGGAAGTGCAAGAGTGCGCAGGAGAAAAGTCCAAGTCTTTAACTATGGGAGAAGTGCAAGTGTGTGCTCACACTTCATTGAAGTGTTGAACAAGATCATGAGGTGCATTGCAAGCAGAGGCCTAGGATTCATACCTGCAGGAGAAGATTCAAAGGCCAATCCTTTGAAAGTTTGAGAAAATTCCTTTATTGGAAGGAAAGCACAACCATGGTGGAGAATAAGCTACAAAAACCATTGGATTAGCTACAAGATTCAACTAGATCCATTGGATACAAGTATAGACAGAAGGAGGACCACGTAGAGGAGGAGAATAGATCCTAGCCGTCGGATCTGAGCACAAGAATCGAAAGTCGTCAGATCTAGGTAAGTAGCGCGGGGCTTAACCCTCAAAGTCCTTTGGACTTGGGGAACTCAAAGATTTTACAAGCTTGAGTGAAAAGGAGACAGGACTCCCAAAGTCCCAAAGTCCAAAGAGAGTATGGACTGTTGACCAGAGGAGGATATGTGTCAGCAAATCATGGGTAGTTCGGAATCCTGACTATCTGGGAGAACAAAGGCATGGAGTGTTGTTACAGAAAAATCCCACTGCGGATAGGTGGAGCTTCCCTCGGATTCTAGAACCCTAATACTGAGACATAAATATGCAAATGGACACTAACATACCTTTAAATATAGTTAAGCTAATCAAAAGAAAGAGAGGGAGAAGGTATGATGTACCTTGTTTCGAAGCTCATCCTCGCTTAATCCAATTTGAACTTGATCTCCAAGATCCTTAGCATGACACAATACCTGCAATGCAATGGAAAACGAAGAAAAAAAAAGACTTCCTACTCTACCAAGATTAGTTTAAACCAAATTCATCCATAATAGACAAGCATATGTAAAGATACAAAAACTAGAAGTAAATAGTCCAAGCATATATTATTGAGAACATTAAAAAGACACTTACAATTTGTACATGCAGTTGCAACAACCTCTCCAAGTCCTCCTTGTCCAACCCTTGCATGATGCTCCCAAGATCATAAGTTTGATATCCAAAAGATTTCTCCCAAGATCATAAGTTTGATACCTCAAATCCGCCTTTACTTCTCCATGGAAATCCCTCATTATATGGTATTTGGAGGCTTAACCACCATGGAGAGGATCACTCATCAGATCCACTAAAATGGGATCTCCAAGATATTTAGGGAGAAAATATCTCTTAAGTATTTTAGGGAGAAAATATTTCTCAAGTATTTTAAGGAGGAAATATTTCAACCATCCATGAGATCCTCAACCTCCCCTAAAAAAAAGGGAAACCAAATGTGAGGTGGATTCTCACACTAAATTAATTTCCTTTTCATGAATATTAATAATAATTCACGTGCACATAGTATTTTGACCTTCATATAATATATTTCTCCTCCACATTGACTGTGGATTATGACATGTTATTTCATGGTTTCGAGGTGTATTCGACACTTAGCAAAGTGCATATGACACTTTTACGACACTTGTGACACTTAGGGCGAGGTACCCAGGTGTGGAAATTTGATGTGTAACAATATTTCCCCTAAAGTGTGAGGTCAAAAGGGAAACTGATGGTTAGAACACTTTACAATTCTTCAATGCAAGGGCATGGATTTGGAGAAACTGGAAGAATCTGCAAACAACCATCAAACTATGGTCGTGGCTCTGGGTTCAATCCCCAGATTTCTGTTCATTTTT
>JASDQU010240613.1:79721-89976 GCA_032191745.1 Picea mariana | reverse complement strand
TGTGTGGACTTTTATAACTTTTCTTCTTTCAAGTTAGCAGTTTAAAACATAATTGTACACATTAAGAACAATAAAATCATAATCATAATGAACACAAGAGATACCGGATGTCCATATAAGTTTTTGTATAATATATGTGTGTGTGTGTGTGTGTGTGTGTGTGTGTGTGTGTGACTATAGTAATGGGGGTTTTACCAGCACCAACTATTTTGTATCAGCACCAACTCCTAGGAGAGCACCAACTCTCAAGTAAGACCCAACTTTCCACAAGACCCAGCTTGATGATAGAATGCAATATATACAACTAGAGTTTATATAGTAGTTCAACCAACTCTAGTAGTAGTTATCCATTTATTGAATCATCTTTATCTCATGATCAATGATATACCACAAATTCTCATTACTACACTTCATCTTGTCTCTGAAACTCACACCGTCTTCACTTCATCTTCTCTCTAAAATTTGCACCTTATTCACTTCATCTTCTCTTTGATATTCACACCTTCTTCACTTCATATTCTCTCTTATATTCACACCTTTCTATGTCAAAGAATCATCATTATAGAAATCACCGACCTCAGGTGCAAATCCACCTCTTCCCCACTGTCAAATTATCTCTCAAGTAAACCAATCATGGTTGTATTTATAATCGTTTATGCTCAAAGCTTGTTTAAGTTATTGGGCCGACTTGTGACAAAAGTTACAACTAACTTGTCCATTTACAACAATTTTGGGACCACCAAAGAACATCATTTCGGGTCTTCAAATTTAAACTTGCAATTTGCCCTATTTTAATAAATCGATCATAGGTATGGATCAATTTCCTTTGTCTTTGTGAATGTTGCAGAAATCAAATATTGTAGAGGCACTTCCTTCAAACCATTTACATATGACCATATGCACAGGACCATGAGCTTATTAATTTAAGCGTTGCTTCTTCTTTCTCCCTTTGTTTTTTTATTCCATACGACCTCAGGTGGTGACCAGGCGCTAAGCCAAGCAAGTGATTGATCACTTATCAAAATAAATGATCATGTTTTAATGTCACGATCATGTGGAAGATTCTCATTTACTTCGGGACTTCGGCTATTCGTGGCTCTCGAATTCTGGAGTAGCAATTCCTCCAGGGTGATTACCTACCGAATAAGTCATAAAACAGTGGTGACCGCTTGTTGTTGGTTAAAAATTCCACTTACACTATCCTTCCACTATACTTGATCAATGGTTGAGAACGCTCCCTAAGTTTTCTTTAGATTGGATGACTCATGTTCACTTTGGGACTTCAGGAATTTGTTGGTGGTGAAACTCCTGAAGTAAAAACTCTCGGAGTGACATAACTTGTTGATGTCACTTGTTGACATGGACCTTATTGAGTGGCTTCCATGTGTCACCTAGATTCATGGCTTACATATTCTTAAAGTACTTATGGGACCTTCACACTTGTCACCAACTAATTGGGCCACGTGTCCTAGCTAACGTCACTGTTGATGACGTGGGTTCTCAATGTGAGTGCTACATGTCTTAACCTCGTGACTTCATAACTTCGACCTTCGAGACTTAGGGTAATTCGATTTCTCCACTTCCCAATTCTCCCAAAGTGATATTCCCCAAAGTGTAAACCTCGAGTAACTTTGAATTCATCTAATGGTCATTCTTTAACCCGAAAGGCTTAACATGATCCAATGACTGTTGGGAATTTGACTATTTGGGATCTCAGGCCTTTTCCCTTGCTTATCCTATCCTTCTACTTTCCTCGATCCGACAGTCAAGATATCTCCCAAAGTGTTTCCTTAGATCATACGAGTTGTGTCTACTTCAGGACATTTGTGGCTTACTCTATCCTTCCACTAAACATGATCTAACAATCCTGATATCTCCCGAAGTATTCTTCAGATCAGACGATCCTTATTTAGTTCGGGACTTCGACCTTCGAGTGATCTTACTTGTTTTGAAATCTTTTCTCCCGAAGTAGTTTGCGCCGAAGTTTGACCATTATTCTGATCCAACAATCATCATGTATTGCCCAGATCTGATGGTCCTCATTTACTTTGGGACTTCAGTGCTCCGATCTTTTTCTTTTCTTATCCTATCCTTCCACTGAACTTGATCCAACGGTTGAGGTGGATTGCGGAACCGTAACTTGTGTGTGGTTTAGTTCGTCGCCCAAACTTTGCAATTTGAAGTTGTACGATTGTTGGTAGGTCAACTACAGTCGTTGATCTTTGAGTCAATGAGATATGATGATCTAGACTAATTGTGGGATTGGAAATAGCATGTAGTTTAATTCTCCCTTCGAGCTCTGCAATCAATCCCTTCCCTTGTTCTGGTGCTTGCATATCCAATGGTCATGAATTGACTTAATCGTTTGGTGGATCAACCACAGTTCTTGATATTTGAGTCGATGAGATCTGATGATCTAGAATAATTGTGGGATTGGAAATAGCGTGTAGTTTAATTCTCCCTTTGCGCTCTACAATCAATCCCTGCCCTTGATTTGGCACTTGTGTATCCAATGATCACGATTTAATCTAATCGCGTGTCTTCAATTTTCTTTCCCTTCCGAGCTTCATGTGTGTCATATATTCTAAGCTTCTTATCTTCATTCGCTAACCCTCCTAATATTTAATCTCTGCATACTGCCATACTGTTTGACATCAATGATACCTGCATATATTTATTTGACATGAACTTTTCATACTATTATATTGTTTGACATCAATGAAAAAACATTAATTACACTAATATTTTTCTTGATCATGGCTTCCAAGATGAAAATGCTCTGGAAGGAATACATGTCAAAGGACAAACACTAGTTATGGCTTCCAAGAGATCTTCTCTAGATGGAAGAAAAACACTCTGGAAGGAAAACATGTCGACAAACTCAATAAGGGTAGGGAGATATGACTCTAATATCCCTATCAAAGAGATGACCATGTCAACTACCGAATCTAAGTCAGGAGAAGGGATATATTCCCTCTCATGTGGGGTTGAACGCATGGGTTAAGTCGTTACATAATTGACCTGTGGTGGAGAGGACATCGCTGACATGTATGGACTGTTCAGGGAAGGTGGATGGTTGACCATCAGATGAGGGTTAATGAATGAAATCCTGATTGATCGTTATTATGTTTTCGTTGTGAGGGAAACACATCACTCAAAAGAGAGTCTCTGATAATGTAGACATAGTCTCACCCGAGGAGTAGGTTAAATTCCAAGGGTTCGTGAACTACCCTCACATTGACGTAGACCATTTCCCCCCCCAAAGTAACCAGAAACAAAGGAAGGATCTTTAAAGGTTAACTAGCTCTTCTGTCAAAGGTCAACAAATTCTGAGTCATGGGCGCAAGATGCAGGGAACCAAAATCTTTCCAAGCATTCGTGGATAAAATAATAATAGAAGAAAGTTCGTCTATTATAGTGTTAGGAATATTCCTATCAAAAACCTTTACGGTGATTTGGAAAGGCACGTAAGAAGGAAGACAGGGTTCTATCAAATGATTCCAATTAATAGAAATCATTTGATTGCTTGAAAGGGGTGCCATTGGGAAGGGTGGAGTGCCCCCTTGTCCAGGTGAATTAGTATTAATGAGGTATACCTAAGCGACATCCTCACTCTTTGAATGAGGAGTGGGATTGATTGATAACGGAACCGGATCGACCACCTTGGTTGAACTCTTCAAGGTATGAGTGGGATTCATCAGTGACGGAACTGGATCGACCACTTTGGAAACTAGTTCAACTAAGGATGTGACCATATTGACTACCTGATCAACCAGACTAACTGACGAAGAGAAAGGATTGATCATTCCATCAACTACTAGTGGGTTGAGAGAAAACAAAGGTTGAGGCTGGGAAACAGTCATGTCTTCCAGTAATTTTGAGGCTTTGTCCATGCAAGGGTAAAGGTGAGTTTAATGAATCCCTCCACATAAACTACAAGTAAACTTGACTCTACTTTTTTTCTTCCCAACAGTATCCTGATTAGTTGACGGGAGGTCATCAACAAAAAAAATCCCCCTGCAGAAAGGTGGATCTTCTCTCGGATTCTAGACCCCTAATACTGAGACATAAAGATGAAAATGGACACTAACATCCCTTTAAATATGATGCAGACCCCCCTTCTCTCCTAAGGGTAGCGCAACCTCCCGGTCTAGGATCGATCAAGATACTGAGTCTGATTGACTCTCTGGGTCTCTGCTAGACCCCAAACCCACTTACACAGGTCCTTTCTCCAAATGCACAGGTCTTCTGAGACCCGTGACTTCTCTCCAAGAATTTTTCGAATCTCAATACCAAACGGGTGCTAGCTCCTCTTGGATAACCCCTTTCTCCATTGTGACCACTGGCGGTGACCACGCGCTCGAGTGAAAGGCACGTCCTAATTTCGTGTTTCGTGACCCTGGGAGTGTTTCTACCTCCATTCATCAGGTAGTCGAAATTGTGATGACCCAAGATCTACAATCTAGATATTCCCTTGATCGATGATTGCGATCAAGTCGGTGTTTCACGTTTCATGACTTCGAAGTTTCCTTGCCTTCGTTCTCCTGATAGCCGAAATTGTGATGGCACTGGATCAACGGTCTAGGTCTCTCCTCAGAACTGACGTTCACGATGATTTTGGGACTTCGTGTTTCATGAAATCGAAATACTTGTCACCTCAAGTCCTCTGATCCCCGAAATGACGATATTTCACCCTGGACAATCAATGGACCAACTCTCTCCTGGATCCAACAACCCAGATCAAGTCGCGGATTCGGTTCAAGTTCCATATACTCAAAATGAGATTCATTCATTCATGAAAACACAATATAGATAATTGCAAGCAATGTCCACACCATACATTGGGTCAATTTTCCTCTGTTATATTCATAAGTGAAAATGGTTACAAGTGTAAATAAACAACAAAAATTGAAAACTCCTCCTAATCTCTATTCCAGCCATATACCGACTAACTAGGCCCATTTGGGCATACAAAACCTCTATTTATCTCAAAGGTCTCTTAGGGTTCTCCCTGGCTACTTGTCTACTCTAAAACTTAACCTAACGACTATCTGGACCAGTTGCATTCCAGAGTTGTAGTGGAATCTCCCACTTCGCTCACAATCATTCAAGTGTGCTTCAAAAGATTTTTTTGGCACTAAGTTAAGGCAAATTTCAAAGTCGGCAGAAACTTCCAACGTTGAGGTCTCGTACAGATTCCCAGATGCTGATAGGTCTTGCTCTGTGCGAGTGACAAAAATGCTCCTGCATCATGCTCCCCTTGAAAAAAATTCATGGACTCTTATCCATGAGATCCTGTACTGAATTTCCATGCTTCTAGATAGCAGCTTCATTTCCCAACTGGTATCTTCTATTGGGTGCCCTTCCACTTGACCAGATATTCAAAGTAGGTCTTCCTGCTGGTCTTTTTGGAAATCCTTTGATCAACAATCTTCTCCATCTGTGGTTTTTCTGCAATTGGCATTTGTTTCTCCCACTGAATCTTCTCTTGATATTCTAACCCCTCTGTGTCATCTTTCCTGCAAGGATACAAGTCTGAAACATTGAATAGGAGCGATATATGCACATCATCTAACAACTCTATCTCATAGGCGTTTGCATAAAACTTCCTCAAGATCTTATATGGCCCTATTTTCTTCATATTTAGCTTGTTATATGTCTCTCTAGGGAACCTTTCCTTCCTCATATGTGACAGAACCTGATCTCCTACTTCAAATTAAAGTTCTCTATGATGCTGATCAACTATGTGTTTGTATTCCTGGTTAGAACTCTGCAACTGTCCTCTAATCTGGCTATGGAGCTTCTACATTTTTGTAGCAAAATGTTCTACTACAACGCTCCTGATCTCATTCTATTCCAAGTCTCTCAACTTAGACACTCCCTTGGGTTGCATTCCATACAATATTTGGAATGGGATCTTTCCATTGCTCCTTCTTGGTGAGTCATTATATCAAAATTCTGCTTGCGGCAGAATCTGATCCCACTGATTATGGTGTTCTGTGACCAAACTCCTCAGTAATTTTCCCAAACTTCTGTTTACCACCTCAGTCTATCCATTTGTCTGAGGATGATAAGCTGAGCTGAAGGATAGGTCTGTCCCCAACTTCTTCCACAATGTTCTCCAAAAGTGACCAACAAATTTTGTGTCTGGAGGAATCGAAGGAACCACAATATTGTTAATCGGAGGTCGACGTTTCGAGTCCATATCAGGACCCATCATCAGGACATCTAAGCCTAGGTAAAGAATAAACCGAAATACATAGATAAATAGTAAACTTACGAGGGAGAAACTAGAGTCTTGAAGTCGGCTTCTAAATTTTTTATTAAAAATATTATGGTTTTCTTTTTGTATTAAATTATTAATTAATTTGTAATTTTTTATTAATTTCAATCTATTATTAAGGTAAATTATAGACTAGGATATTATTATAAGAGGTTTCTTCATTTTATTCAAGTGTATTAATGAAATCCTGTTCTGTATGTTATTAGTTATATTAAATTGTATTAAGGTAATGTAATGTTTATAATCAATTTTTAATGATGTAATGTTTAGAGTCCATTTTAAATTTTCTAATTTTAATTATTATTCTATTTTAAATTATTTTATTTTAGAGTAATATTAAAGTAGGAAAAAGGTTTTAAGGGAGAAAGGTTGTTAATATTGAAACTATGGTTTTAGGTTATAGGTTTATTAATATTGGGAAATAGTATTTAGTTGAGAAAGATGGACCTAAGTTTTTAGGGTTTTAAAGGGAAATTACCTGGTATGTCTATCTTGGATTAGAGGAACCTAGTTTTCGTTGATTTCTAGGACATTATCTCTATTTAAGTTGTTAGGGTGTTTAAGGATTTCAATGGCTTCTTCGATTCTGTGTTTGAAGAAGTGATCTTCCTTGGCTAAAATTTTTGTGTCTTCTAGGCATATGTGGTGTTTGGAAGAACATGAGTGTTTGGCTAAAGCCGAGGTGCATGTACGCTCATTTTTTATATCTGCTCCATGTTCTTTAATTATGATCTGAAAGGAACGAACAATTTCTCCTATGTAGCATTTACCACAAGAGCATTCTATTTTGTAAACACCTTTACATTTCCTATGGTCGAGTTCATCTTTAACAGATTCCATTTTTTGTTTGATGGTTTCTGAGGGTTTAAAGGAGGTCTTAATCTCTTTCTTTCTAAGAACATTGGCAATCTTATCAGTTATTCCTTGGACATAACAGAAGCTCACACGCTTAATCAATCTAGAATTATGGAAAATAGTGGACGCCCTGGCCTCCCTCAAAGATGAAAAAGAATGCCACATTGTGAACGCCAGGAATAAGAAGAAGATGGATATTTTGTTAAAGAACAACGCAAGAAAAAACATAGGAACTAACAAAGATAGCAATTCTGCAAACAGAAAGGTGGTTAACCTCTCCTCACATGCACTTGAAATTGTCGAACTGAGCGTCCTCGAAAAGGGACTGAAGTTTGTGATCTCGCCCACTTCCGTCCCGATAGATAATTTGATATGCTGCATAGAATAAAGTATAAAAAACCTAACAGATGAGGACATGGGACAAGTTAGATAGGATTGTGCCTTCATCTTAAGAAAATCGAAACCCCCAAGGAGAAACATCAACAAAGAGGAAAGACGAGCCATTACAAACCTCAGAAATAATACGAACTTAGCTATCCCAAGAGAAAATAAAGGTGGTGCCACGGTAGTAATGAATCAATTAGAGTACAACATAAGAATGATTGAGCACTTGTATCAATGTGGGAGCTACAATAAGCTTCCTAGTAACCCCATTGCGAATATCATGAAAGAAGTCAAAATAGCTATAAAAAACTCCATCCTAGATGATAGAATAAAAAAGAGGCTTCTCTCGAGTAGTGAGATTACTCCAAGAATCTACGAGCTACCCAAAATTCACAACGACGGGGTTCCCCTTAGACCTATAGTAACCACAATAGGCTCACCCACTTACGAACTGGCCAAGTATGTAGCAAAAATCCTCACCCCCCTAGTAGGTCACACAAACTCCTTCATTAAGGACTTGAATGATTTCGTAAAGATCATCAAGAAGGAGAAAATAAAACCCAAAGACATCCTATTAGCTTCGATGTTGTCTCACTTTTCACCAAGATCCCATTAAAGGAAGCCATCCAGGTTGTTAAAGAAGTGACAGACTCAGAAACAACAAAACTAGAAGAGGTTTGTCTCCGCTCCACATTTTTTAGCTATCAAGGGGAATTCTATGAAGAAACAAGCGACATAGCCATGGGATCCCCACTTTCTCCCATTGTTTCCAATCTCTTCATGGAAAACTTCAAGAAAAAATCCCTAGATTCATTTCCTCTTAAACCATTAAGATGGAAGAGATTCGTTGATGACACAAATGTACTTTGTCCCCACAGTAAAGACGAACTATATAAATCCTTCCAACATCTCAACGGTATCTCCAAAGACATCAAATTCACAATGGAACTTGAGGAAAATGGTAGCATTCCCTTCCTAGACGTACTAATCAAAAGGAAAGAAGATGGGAGTCTTGGACATAAAGTCTATAAGAAAAAGACTCACACAGAAAACTACCTTCACGCTAACTCTCATCACCACCCATCCCAGAAGTTAGGTGTCCTCAGCATTCGGACCACGAGAGCCTTAAGAATTTTCGATGACAATAATCTATTGCAAGAAAAAGATCACTTCTATAGGGTTTTTAAGAGCATATGATACAAGGACAAAGCCATTAAGATGATGATTAAAAAATCCCTAGATAGAGAAATTAATGGACCTAAACCACTTAACAACGAAACCCCCGGTACTATAGCCTACCTCCTTTATTTCCAAGGAATAACTAATAAGATTTCCAATGTGCTTAGAAAGAAAGAGATTAAGACCTCCTTTAAACCCTCAAAAGCCATAAAAAAAAAATGAAATCCGTTAAATATGAACCCGACCATAGGAAATGTAAAGGCATTTACAAAATAGAATGCTCCTGTGGTAAATGCTACATAGGAGAAGCTAGTCATTCCTTTCAAATCAGAATTAAAGAACATGGAGCACATATAAAAAATGAACGTACACGCATATATCAAAGATCATAATTAATGGCTCATATTTCCTCTTTGCTGATGTTGCTCCTTGGGGGTTTTGATTTTCTTAAGATGAAGGCACAATCCTATCTAATTTGTCCCTTGTCCTCATCCTTTAGGTTTTTTATACTTTCTTCTATGCAACATATCAAATTATCTATCGGGACAAAGGTGGGCGAGATCACAAAATTCAGTCCCTTTTCGAGGATGCTCAGTTCGACAATGTCAAATGGGTGTGAGGAGAGGTTAACCACCTTTCTGTTTGTGGGCTTGTTGTGTTTGTTAGTTCCTATGTTTGTTCTTGCATTGCTCTTTAAGACACCTAACTTCTGGGCTGGGTGGTGATGAGAGTTAGCGTGAAGGTATTTTTCTGTGTGGGTCCTTTTACTAGACTTTATGTCCAAGAATCTCGTCTTCTTTCCTTTTGATTAGTACGTATAGGAAGGGAATGCAACCATTTTCCTCAAGTTCCATTGTGAATTTGATGTCTTCGGAGATACCGTTGAGATGTTGGAAGAATTTATCTAGTTCGTCTTTACCGTGGGGCCAAAGTACGTTGGTGTCATCAATGAATCTCTTCCATCTTAATGGTTTAAGAGGAAAGGAATCTAGGAATTTTTTCTTGAAGTTTTCCATGAAGAGATTTGTGACAATGGGAGAAAGTGGGGATCCCATGGCTACGTCGCTTGTTTGTTCATAGAATTCCCCCTGATAGCTAAAAAATGTGGAGAGGAGACAAACCTCTTCTAGTTTTGTTGTTTCTGGGTCTGTCACTTCTTTAGCAACCTAGATGGCTTCTTCTAATGGGATCTTGTTGAAAAGGGAGACAACGTCGAAGCTAATAAGGATGTCTTCGAGTTTTATTTTCTCCTTCTTGATGATCTTTACGAAATCATTCGAGTCCTTAATGAAGGAGTCTGTGTGACCTACTAGGGGGCCAAGGATTTTTGCTACATACTTGGCCAGTTCGTAAGTGGGCAAGCCTATTGTGTTTACTATAGGTCTAAGGGGAACCCCATCTTTGTGAATTTTAGGTAGCCTGTAGATTCTTGGAGTAATATCACTACTCAGGAGAAGCCACTTTTTTATTCTATCATCTAGGCTGGAGTTTTTTATAGCCATGATCTTCAAAATGGGGTTAGTAGGAAGCTTCTTGTATCTCCCACATTGAGAC
>JASDQU010240613.1:57314-79671 GCA_032191745.1 Picea mariana | reverse complement strand
CCAAAGTGATATTCCCCGAAGTGTAAACCTTGAGTAACTTTGAATTCATCTAATGGTCATTCTTTAACCCGAAAGGCTTAACACGATCCAATGACTATCGAGAATTTGACTATTTGGGATCTCGGGCCTTTTCCCTTGCTTATCCTATCCTTCTACTTTCCTCGATACGATGGTCAGGATATCTCCCGAAGTGTTTACTCAGATCATATGAGTTGCATCTACTTCGGGACATTTGTGGCTTACTCTATCCTTCCACTAAACATGATCTAATGATCCTGATATCTCCCAAAGTATTCTTCAGATCAGACAGTCCTCATTTACTTTGGGACTTCGACCTTTGGGTGATCTTACTTGTTCTCAAACCTTTTCTCTTGAAGTGGTTTGCGCTGAAGTTTGACCATTATTCTGATATAACGATCATCATGTATTGTCCAGATCTGATGGTCCTCATTTGCTTTGGGACATTAGCGCTCCGATCTTCGTCTTTTCTTGTCCTATCCTTCCACTGAAATTTATCCAACGGTTGAGGTTGATTGCGAAACTGTAACTTGTGTGGGGTTTAGTTTGTCGCCCAAACTCTACAATTTGAAGTCGTGCAATTGTTGGTAGATCAACTACAGTCGTCGATATTTGAGTCAATGAGATCTGATGATCTAGACTAATTGTGGGATTGGAAATAATGTGTAGCTTAAATCTCCCTTCGCGCTCTACAATCAATCCCTTCCCTTGATCTAGTGCTTGCATATCCAATGGTCATGAATTGACTTGATCGTTTGGTGGATCAACCACAGTTTTCGATATTTGAGTTGATGAGATCTGACGATCTAGACTAATTATGGGATTGGAAATAGCGTGTAGTTTAATTGTCCCTTCGCACTCTGCAGTCAATCCCTACCCTTGATTTGGTGATTGCGTATCCAATGATCACGATTTGATCTGATCGTGTGTCTTCAATTCACTTTCCCTTCTGAGCTTCATGTGTGTAATCTCTTCTGAGCTTCTTATCTTCATTCACTAACCCTCCTAAGATTTAATCTCTGCATACTGTCATACTATTTGACATCAATGACAGCACATCAATGATACTTGCATATATTTATTTGACATGAAATTTTCATACTGTTATATTGTTTGACATCAATGAAAACACATTAATGACACTAAGCTTATTCTTGATCATGGATTCCAAGAGGAAAATGCTCTGGAAGGAATACACGCCAAAGGACAAACACCAGTCATGGCTTCCAAGAGATCTTCTCTAGATGGAAGAAAAACACTCTGGAAGGAAAACATGTCGATGAACTCGATAAGGTTAGGGAGATATGACTCTAATAGCCCTATCGAAGAGATGACCATGTCAAATGATGAATCTAAGTCAGGAGAAGGGAGAGATTCCCTCTCGTGCGGGGTTGAATGCATGGGGTAAGTTGTTACATAATTGACCTGTGGTGGAGAGGACATCATTGACATGTATGGATTGTTTAGGAAAGGTGTATGGTTGACCATCAGATGAGGGTCAATGAATGAAAGCTTAATTGATCGTTATTATGTTTTCGTGGTGAGGGAAATGCATCACTCGAAAGAGAGTCTCTCATAATGTAGACGTAGTCTCACCTAGGAGTAGGTTAAATTCCAAGGGGTCGTGAACTGCCCTCACATTGACGTAGACCATTTTCACCCCCAAAGTAACCAGAAACAAAGGAAGGATCTGTAAATGTTAACTATCTATTTTGTCAAAGGTCAACAGATTCTGAGTCACCGACGCAAGATGAGGGTTACCAAAATATTTCCAAGCATTTGTGGATAAAATGATAACAGAAGAACGTTCATCTATTATAGTGTTAGGAATATTCCTATCAAAAACTTTCACGGTGATTTGGAAAGGCACATAAGAAGGAAGACGGGGTTTTGTCAAATGATTCCACTTAATAGAAATCATTTGATTGCTTGAAGGGGGTGCCATTGGGAAGGGTGGAGTGCCTCCTTGTCCAGGTGAATTAGTATTAATGAGGTATACCTGAGAGACATCCTCACTCTTTGAATGAGGAGTGGGATTGACTGACAACAGAACCAGATCGACCACCTTGGTTGAACTCTTCAAGGTATGAGTGGGATTCATTGGTGATGGAACTTGATCGACCACTTTGGAAACTGGTTGAACTAAGGATGTGACCATATTGACTACTTGATCAACCGGACTGACCGACGAAGAGAAAATATTGATCATTCCATCAACTACAAGTGGGTTGAGAGAAAACAGAGGTTGAGGTTGGGAAACAATCATGTCTTCGAGTAATTTTGAGGCTTCTTCCATGCAAGGGTAAAGGTGAGTTTTATGAATCCCTCCACATAAACTATAAGGAAACTTGACTCTACATTTCTTCTTCCCAACAGTATCTTGATTAGTTGACGGGAGGTCATCAACAAAAAAAATCCCCCTGCAGAAAGGTGGATCTTCCCTCGGATTCTAGACCCCTAATACTGAGACATAAAGATGCAAATGGACACCAACATCCCTTTAAATATGATGCAGACCCCCCTTCTATCCTAAGGGCTACATGACCTCCCAGTCTAGGATCGATGAAGATACTGAGTTTGATTCACTCTTTGGGTCTCTACTAGACCCCAAATCCACTTACATAGGTCCTTTCTCCAAATACATAGGTCGTCTGAGACCTGCGACTTCTCTCCAAGCATTGTTCGAATCTCAATGCCAAACGGGTGCTAGCTCCCTCGGCTAAGCCCTTTCTACCTTGTGACCACTGGCGGTGACCACGCGCTCGAGTGAAAGGCGCGTCTTGATTTCACGTTTCGCGACCTTGGGAGTGTTGCTACCTCCATTCATCTGGTAGCCAAAATTGCTATGATCCAAGATCTACAATATAGATAGTCCCTTGATCGACGACTGCGATCAAGTCGGCGTTTCACGTTTCGTGACTTCAGAGTTCCCTTGCCTCCATTCTCTCGATAGCCAAAATTGTGATGGGAATGGATCAATGGTCCAGGTCTCTCCTCTGAACTGGCGTTCACGATGATTTAGGGACTTCGCATTTCGTGAAATCGAAAGACTTGTCACCTCCAGTACTCCAATCCCCGAAATGCCGATATTTCACCCTGGACAATCAACAGTCCAGCTCTCTCTTGGATCCAACAACTCAGATCAAGTCACAGATTCAGATCAAGTTCCATATACTCAAAATGAGATTCATTCATTCATGAAAACACAATATAGAGAATTGCAAGCAATGTCCACACCATACATTGGGTCAATTTTCCTCTGTTATATTCATAAGTGAAAATGGTTACAAGTGTAAATCAACAAAAAAAACTGAAAAATTCTCCTAATCTCTATTCCAGCCATATACCGACTAACTAGCCCCATTTGGGCATACAAAACCTCTATTTATCTCAGAGGGCTCTTAGGGTTCTCCCTGGCTACTTGTCTACTCTAAAACTTAACCTAACGACTATTTGGACCAGTCGCATTCCAGAGTCATAGTGGAATCTCCCACTTCGCTTGCAATCATTCAAGCGTGTCTCAAAATATTTTTCCAATGCTGAGTTAAGGCAGATTTCAAAATATTGGCTGCAACTGCCAGCTTTGAGGTCTTGTACAGATTCCCAGACACTGATAAATCTTGCTCCACGCGAGTGACAACAATGCTCCTGCATCATACTCCCCTTGAAAATAATTCATGGACTCCTATCCATGAGATCCTATACTGACTTTCCATGCTTTTGGATAGTAGCTTCATTTCCCAAATGGCATCTTCTATTGGGTGTTCCTTCCACTTGACCAGATATTCAAAGTAGGTCTTCCTCCTGGTCTTTTTGCAAATCCTTTGATCAACAATCTTCTCCATGTGTGGTTTTTCTGCTATTGGCATTTTTTTCTCCCACTGAATCTTCTCTTGATATTCTGACCCCTCTGTGTCATCTTTCTTGTAAGGATACAAGTCTGAAACATTGAATACATGTGATATACCCACATCATCTGGCAGCTCAATCTCATAGGCGTTTGCATAAAACTTCCTCAAGATCTTACATGGCCCTATTTTCTTCATATATAGCTTGTTATATGTCCCCCTAGGGAACCTTTCCTTCCTCATATGTCCCAGAACCTGATCTCCTACTTCAAATTAAAGTTCTTTGTGATGTTGATCAGCTCTGTGTTTGTATTCCTGGTTAGAACTCTACAACTGTCCTCTAATCTGGCTATGGAGCTTCTACATTTCTGTAGAAAAATCTTCTACTCTAGCGCTCTTGATCTCATTCTATTCCAAGTCTCTCAACTCAGACACTCCCCTGGGTTGCATTCCATACAATATTTGGAATGGGATCTTTCCATTTCTCCTTCTCGGTGAGTCATTATATCAAAATTCTGCTTGTGGAAGAATCTGATCCCACCGATTATGGTGTTTAGTGACCAAACTCCTCAATAAGTTTCCCAAACTTACTGGGAAACAATCATGTCTTCCATTAATTTTGAGGCTTCATCCATGCAAGGGTAAAGGTGAGTTTGATGAATCCCTCCACATAAACTACAAGGAAACTTGACTCTACTTTTCTTCTTTCCAACAATATCCTGATTAGTTGACGGGAGGTCATCAACAAAACAAATCCCCCTGTAGAAAGGTGGATCTTCCCTCGGATTCTAGACCCCTAATATCAAGACATAAAGATGCAAATGGACACTAACATCCCTTTAAATATGATGCAGACCCCCCTTCTCTCCTAAGGGCTGCGTGACCTCCCGGTCTAGGATCGATCAAGATACTGAGTCTGATTCACTCTTTGGGTCTCTGCTAGACCCCAAACCCACTTACATAGGTCCTTTCTCCAAATGCACAGGTCGTCTGAGACACGCGACTTCTCTCCAAGCATTGTTCAAATCTCAATGCCAAACAGGCACTAGCTCCTCTCGGCTAAGCCCTTTCTACCTTATGACCACTGGCGGTGACCACGCGCTCGAGTGAAAGGTGTGTCCCAATTTCTCGTTTCGCGACCCTGGGAGTGTTGCTACCTCCATTCATCCGGTAGCTAAAATTGCGATGACCCAAGATCTACAATCTAGATATTCCCTTGATCGACGACTGTGATCAAGTCGGCGTTTTGTGTTTCGTGACTTTGGAGTTCCCTTGCCTCCGTTCTCCTGATAGCCAAAATTGTGATGGCACTGGATCAATGGTCTAGGTGTCTCCTCAGAACTGACATTCACGATGATTTCGGGACTTCACATTTCGTGAAATTGAAAGACTTGTCACCTTCGGTCCTCCAATCCCTGAAATGCTGATATTTCACCCTGGACAATCAACGGTCCAACTCTCTCTTGGATCCAACAACTCAAATCAAGTTGCAGATTCAGATCAAGTTCCATATACTCAAAATGAGATTCATTCATTCATGAAAAAACAATATAGAGAATTGCAAGCAATGTCCACACCATACATTGGGTCAATTTTCCTCTGTTATATTCATAAGTGAAAATGGTTACAAGTGTAAATAAACAACAAAGAATGAAAACTTCTCCTAATCTCTATTCTAACCATATACCGACTAACTAGCCCCATTTGGGCATACAAAACCTCTATTTATCTCAGAGGGCTCTTAAGGTTCTCCCTAGCTACTTCTCTACTCTAAAACTTAACCTAACGACTATCTGGACCAGTCACAATCCAGAGTCGTAGTGGAATCTCCCACTTCGATCGCAATCATTCAAGCGTGTCTCAAAATATTTTTCCGGTGCCGAGTTAAGGCGGATTTCAAAATATCGGCTGCAACTTCCAGCGTTGAGGTCTCGTACAGATTCCCAGACGCTGATAAATCTTGCTCCATGCGAGCGACAACAATGCTCCCGCATCATACTCCCCTTGAAAAAAATTCATGGACTCCTGTCCATGAGATATTGTATTGACTTTCCATGCTTCTGGATAGCAGCTTCACTTCCCAACTGACATCTTCTATTGGGTGTCCCTTCCACTTGACCAGATATTCAAAGTAGGTCTTCCTCCTGGTCTTTTTGCAAATCCTTTGATCAACAATCTTCTCCATCTATGGTTTTTCTGCTATTGGCATTTGTTTCTCCCACTGAATCTTCTCTTGATATTTTGACCCCTTTGTTTCATCTTTCCTGTAAGGAATAAAGTCTGAAACATTGAATACGGGCGATATACCCACATCATCTGGCAGCTCAATCTCATAGGCGTTTGCATAAAACTTCCTCAAGATCTTACATGGCCCTATTTTCTTCATATATAGCTTGTTATATGTCCCCCTAGGGAACCTTTCCTTCCTCATATGTGCCAGAACCTGATCTCCTACTTCAAATTGAATTTCTTTGTGATGTTGATCAGCTCTGCATTTGTATTCCCGGTTAGAACTCTGCAACTGTCCTCTAATCTGGCTATGGAGCTTCTGCATTTCTGTAGAAAAATATTCTACTCCAATGCTCCTGATCTCATTCTGTTCCAAGTCTCTCAACTCAGACACTCCCCTAGGTTGCATTCCATACAATATTTGGAATGGGATCTTTCCATTGCTCCTTCTTGGTGAGTCATTATATCAAAATTCTTCTTGCGGAAAAATCTGATCCCACCGATTATGGTGTTCAGTGACCAAATTCCTCAATAAGTTTCCCAAACTTGTGTTTACCACCTCAGTCTATTCATCTATCTGAGGATGATAAGCTGAGCTGAAGGACAAGTCTGTCCCCAACTTCTTCCACAGTGTTCTCCAAAAGTGACCAACAAATTTTGTGTCTGGAGGAATAGAAGGAACCATAATATTGTTAATTGGAGGTCGACGTTTCAAGCCCATATCAGGACCCATCATCAGGACATCTAAGCCTGGGTAAAGAATAAACCGAAGAGCGTAGATAAATAGTAAACTTACGAGGGAGAAACTAGAGTCTTGAAGTCGGCTTCTAAATTTTTTATTAAAAAGATTAGGGTTTTCTTTTTGTATTAAATTATTAATTAATTTGTATTTTTTTATTAATTTCAATCTATTATTAAGGTAAATTATAGACTAAGATATTATTATAAGAAGTTTCTTTATTTTATTCTAGTGTATTAATGAAATCTTTTTGTGTATGTTATTAGTTATATTAAATTGTATTAAGGTAATGTAATGTTTAGAATCAATTTTTAATGATGTAATGTTTAGAGTCAATTTTAAATTTTCTAATTTTAATTATTATTCTATTTTTGATTATTTTATTTTAGAGTAATATTAAAGTAGGAAAAAGGTTTTAAGGGAGAAAGGTTGTTAATATTGAAACTAAGGTTTTAGGTTATAGGTTTATTAATATTGGGAAATAGTTTTTAGTTGAGAAAGAGGGACCTAGGTTTTTAGGGTTTTAAAGGGAAATTACCTGGTATGTCTGTCTTGGATTAGAGGAACCTAGTTTTCTCTGATTTCTAGGCCATTATCTCTATTTAAGTTGTTAGGGTGTTTAAGGATTTCGATGGCTTCTTTGATTCTGTGTTTGAAGAAGTGATCTTCCTTGGCTAAAATTTTTGTGTCTTCTAGGCATATGTGGTGTTTGGAAGAACAAGAGTGTTTGGCTAAAGCTGAGGTGCATGTACGTTCATTTTTTATATCTTCTCCATGTTCTTTAAATATGATTTGAAAGGAATGAATAGTTTCTCCTATGTAGCATTTACCACAGGAGCATTCTATTTTGTAAATTCCTTTACATTTCCTATGGTCAGGTTCATCTTTAACGGATTTCATTTTTTGTTTGATGGTTTCTAAGGGTTTAAAGGAGGTCTTAATCTCTTTCTTTCTGAGCACATTGGAAATCTTTTCAGTTATTCCTTGGATATAACCGAATCTTGCACACTTAATCAATCCAGAATTATGGAAAATAGTGGATGCCCTGGCCTCCCTCAAAGATGAAAAAGAATGCCACATTGTGCACGCCAGGCATAAGAAGAAGATGGATATTCTGTTAAATAACAACGCAAGAACAAATGTAGGAAATAACAAAGACAACAAGCCCACGAACATAAAGGTGTTTAACCTCTCCTCACATGCACTTGACATTGTCGAACTGAGTGCCCTCAAAAAGGGACTGAATTTTGCGATCTCGCCCACCTCCGTCTCGATAGATAATTTGATATGCTGTATAGAAGAAAGTATAAAAAACCTAATGGATGAGGACATGGGACAAGTTAGACAGGATTGTGCCTTCATCTTAAGAAAATCGAAACCCCAAGGAGGAACATCAACAAAGAGGAAAGACGAGCCATTACAAACCTCAGAAATAATACGAACTTAGCTATCCCAAGAGCAGATAAAGGTGGTTCCATGGTAGTAATGAATCAAGCAGATTACAACGTAAGAATGATTGAGCACTTGTCTCAATGTGGGAGCTACAAGAAGCTTCCTAGTAACCCCATTGCGAAGATCATGAAAGAAGTCAAAATAGCTATAAAAAACTCCAGCCTAGATGATAGAATAAAAAAGCGGCTTCTCCCGAGTAGTGAGATTACTCCAAGAATCTACGAGATACCTAAAATTCACAAAGATGGGGTTCCCCTTAGACCTATAGTAACCAAAAAAGGCTCGCCCACTTACGAACTGGCCAAGTATGTAGCAAAAATCCCCGCCCCCCTAGTAGGTCACACAGACTCCTTCATTAAGGACTCGAATGATTTCGTAAAGATCATCAAGAAGGAGAAAATAAAACCCGAAGACATCCTTATTGGCTTCGACGTTGTCTTGCTTTTCACAAAGATCCTATTAGAAGAAGCCATCCAGGTTGTTAAAGAAGTGACAGACTCATAAACAAAAAAA
Organism: Picea mariana; assembly: GCA_032191745.1. Lineage (NCBI taxonomy): Eukaryota > Viridiplantae > Streptophyta > Pinopsida > Pinales > Pinaceae > Picea > Picea mariana. The sequence goes on along the minus strand of JASDQU010240613.1, from coordinate 70,872 downwards.
CTAGAAGAGGTTTGTCTCTGCTCCACATTTTTTAGCTATCAAGGGGAATTCTATGAAGAAACAAGCGGCGTAGCCATGGGATCCCCACTTTCTCCCATTGTTTCCTTTCTCTTCATCAAAAAATTCGAGAAAAAAATACCTAGATTCCTTTCCTCTTAAACCATTAGGATGGAAGAGATTTGTTGATGACACAAACGTACTTTGTCCCCACGTTAAAGACGAACAAGATAAATTCTTCCAACATCTCAACGATATCTCTGAAGACATCAAATTCACAATGGAACTTGAGGAAAATGGTAGCATTCCCTTCCTAGACGTACTAATCAAAAGGAAAGAAGACGAGAGTCTTGGACATAAATTCTATAAGAAAAAGACCCACACAGAAAACTACCTTCATGCTAACTCTCATCACCTCCCTACAAAATCTAAGATCGACTCAACATTAAACACTACCATTAATACGATTGACTCTTCAACTACTCATCTGAACTCGAGAAGATAGAAATCGGATCCATTTATAACTTCACCGCTGACCGACTGATTTTGAGTAAATGTGTGACTTTGAACTTGTAGATTGTCAGACTAACTGACTGGCATTTTGGATACTGACATATTGACTGGCAGACAAATCAATAGAGACATGAAGATCTCATTGAATTGTAATTACTATTTCCAACACTCCCCCTTATTTATAAGTAGGTGGGATTACAAAAGAAAATTACAACAAAAAATGAGTTTACAATTTTATTGTCACTCATTTGTTACTGCGCAGACTCCCAAACTACTTCGTAGATGCTAAAATGCATATCTTGCTAAATCCTTTGTAAAAATGTCCGCAACTTGATCTTTTGACCTTCAAAACTCTAAACATATCTCTTTTTTATTCACCAATTCTTTGATGAAATGATACTTTGTATCAATGTGCTTAGTTTTCTTTTGAAACACATGGTTCTTTGATAACATGATGGCTGAATTGTTTTCACAGAAAATTGTTGTTGGTTCCTGTTGTTCCTACAACAAATATTTTAACATCCTGCTTCTGTTGAAGAAAGAGTCACTATGAGCTGCTTCCTTGATGTCCATGATACCATACATGTTCTAAAATGAAATGTGTACCCAAAGGTACTTTTTCTGTCATGTATGTTGCCTCCACAATCATTGTCAGTGTATCCAATGAGTCTAAAATATTCTGAAGTGGAGTATTTAATGCCAAAATCTTTTGTTCCATTCACATATCTCATGATTCTCTTTCCTGCCTTCCAACGTGGTTCTTTTGGAGTTTCCATGAACCTTCAAATTAGACTCACTCCATACATAATATTAGTTCGTGTCATTGTGAGATACATAAGACTGCCTACCGGTCTTTTAAACAACACGGGATCCACCTTAGACCCTTTATCTTCCTTGCTTAAATTCAATCCTATTATGATAGGTGTTGGTGTTGCTTTTGAATTCATCATATTGAATCTTTTCAATATTTCATGCGCATACTTATACTATGAGATAAATATACCAGTTTTGGACTGGTGAACTTTAATTCCCAAAAAATATCTCATAAGCCCTAAATCAGTGATTTCAAATTCATCCTTCATGTCTGACTTGAATTCTTCTATGCCAAAATTACCTGAAAAAATCAAATCATCTACATATAGACAAATAATTATCATATTACCGTGATGATTTGCTTTGATGTATAGTGTTGGCTCACTTTCACTTCTCTGAAATCAATTATGTGTCAGATAGGAATCAATGCGACTGTAACATGCTCTCAGAGCTTGCTTTAACCCATACATTGCTTTATTCAATATATACACTTTGTCTTCTTGTCCTGGAAACTCATAACCTTGTGGTTGTTCCACATATACTTCTTCTTCTAAGTTTCCATTCAAAATGTTGACTTCACATCCATATGATAAACTTGCCACTTGTACTGCGTGGCAATGGCTAACATAGTTATGACTGTGTCCATGCGTGAAATTGGTGCAAATGTTTCATTGAAATCAATTCCAAGTTGCTGTGTAAAGCCTCTTGCAAATAATCTTTCCTTGTGCTTCTGCACTTTTCCTTTTGCATCTTGCTTGGTTTTATAAATCCACTTCACACTAATCACATCCTTGTCATCAGTTACATCTACCAATTTCCATGTTTGATTTTTCTCTATGCATCAGATTTCTTCATCCATGGTTTGTGCCCATACATCATATTTGACAACTTCTTCAAAGGTTAATGGATCATCTATTTGTTAAAACAAGGCGAAAACTAAAAATGAATTTGCTATGTCTTTATTATAGATTTCGCACATACTTCTTATATTTCTTGGTAACATACTTGCTAATGTTGGATCTGGATATGTAGAACTACTCGAACTTCTTGTTGGTGTTTGCTACGCTCTAGGTGTAGACTGCGCACCTGTTGTTCTTACTGGAGTTTTTTGTGTTGTGTTTTGCGTCGCAGTGCCAGGTGTAGAAGGGAATGCGCACTTACTTGTACACAGTGTTTGAAACACCTCTTCTTCTGTGTCATCATGCTCCATCACATCAATAATTTTCACTGTCTTTGTTATGGTTCCATCCCATGCTTCATTCTCCACGAAATGAACATCGCGGTTGATTATGACTTTTCTTACGACAGGGTCATACAACTTGTATCCTTTTGTTTCTTCAAAATACCCAAAAAATATATATTTATGTCCTTTTTTGTCCAACTTTCTTCTCAAATCATCTGGAATGTGTGCGTATGCAACACATTCGAAAACTTTTAAATGCGCCACATTATGATTTAATCTCATCCAGGCTTCTTGAGGAACTTTTTTCTTCATACTCTTTGTTGGACATCTGTTCAAGATGTATACTACAGTTGATACTACCTCAACCAAATACTCATTTGACAAATGTTTGGCTGACAACATATTGCACACCATTTCCATGATGGTTCTGTTCTTTCTCTCCGCGACACCATTTTCTTGTGGTGTGTATCACGCGGTAAATTTCTTGTATATGCCATGAACTTTAAAAAATTTCTGAAATTCTCTTGACATGTATTCTCCTCCTCTGTCACTTCTTCAACACTTTATGTAATAACCACTCTGTTTTTCCACAAGTGATTTAAACTGCGGAAAACAACCTAATGCGTTAGATTTACGCTTTAGGAAATAAATCCATGTCTTTCTTGAGAAATCATCAATGAATGATAGAAAATATGTATTGCCTCCTATTGATGGAGTTTGCATTGGTCCACAAATGTCTGAGTGTACTATTTCCAATGGAGATTTTTCTCTGTAAGACTTTCCAAATGGAAATGATTCTTTGTGTTGCTTGCTAAATATGGAGCCTTCACATTTCCTTTCTGGTTTTTCAATTAATGGAAAACCTTTTACCATTTCCTTTGTGTGTCGCAGCTTTAGACCTCCAAAGTTCAAATGTCCAAATATGAAATGCCATAACTAGGAACCATCTTGTATTTCAGATTGGAATGTTGCCTTCATTTCTGCGCCATTTTCTCCTTTCTTGATACTGCGCGCACTATTTTCTTCATTAGAACTGCACACACTTTCTGTTGTAAATGCAGTGTCTGGATGCGCATCTTTCGCTTTACCAATATCTTGCACTGTATTTTTCTTCTTGGCCGGATTCAATGTCAATGGGAACATTGTGTTACTTTTCATCTGGATTTTTTCAATAAGTAGATTTCTTGGGAATTTATCCATAATCACACAATGATGCAGGAGCATCACTCCACCTCAGCACGGGCCAGCTGATTAGCACGATTGGTCCGCATTCAAGGAAGGGAGAGGCGCTGCCCTCTCATTTTTCCTTCGAAAAGTTTAAACTGTAATTAATGAAATTAACACTATCAGGTTGGTAGAGCCAAGTTGTGCCTTCACACAAGCTGTAGATGAAGTCGCTATTAAGTGGCCGACGGTAGGGGGATCTGTATCCGATTCAAATCATATTTCCATCATTGTAATCTGCCTCGTTAGTCAGGAGTTTTGAATGGTGATTAGACACCACTGGATTAGTTTGGAGGGAAGCTCGATGAGCCCCTCTTGTATAAATATTTGTATTGTATTCCCTTAGGGGGTTGTTGTTGTTGTTGTTGACACTCGGGTCGAGAGAGTGGCTAGATAGGTTTATGAGAACCAAGAATCAATCGTGGTCCAGACTCACATATTGTAATGGACATTCCACCATTAATAGAAAAAGAATAGATTTTCTTGTTTGTCAATTTCTATGTAATGGATGCTTAGTATTGAAGGTCGTTCATGTGTGTTTATGTTATAGATGCATGCTAGAAATCGTCTGCGGGGATAGAATTATAATCTTCTATCTGTGAGTGTGTTGGATTAATTCTGGTTCTCTAGGCTAAGCACAAGGAGTGCACGACAAAGAGTTGAAACATTGTGAGACAATGCAAGGAGTGCGTGTTTGAACTCATTCGAGTTAGAAGAGAAGCTGCCAGGAGGGCATACCGGGATAATTCAAAGACTCGGAGGGGAGTTTCAAGGTTGATGAATACCTTGGAAATAAATTCTGCGCAGGAGAGTGCGTAGCACAGAGTTACTGAATACTCTGTAAGACTTTGCTAAGAGGGAATTGAGCTAGTGCGAGTGTGCATAGGAGCAACACATTTTTGAGTGTTGGAGACGTTGAGAGAATCCTAGGGTTGTTGAACACTCTGAGGAAGGAAGGCTTTGCAAGTGTGCATCGATCGAGGAAAGGAGATGCCTTAACACTTCTTGAATGGATCAGGAAGAAGCCTTCAGAACGCTNAAATGAGCACAAAGAGTGTGCCAAGGACAGAGTAAGTTCTTCTTACAAGCTAAGGAGGAAGAGCATTAAGTTGCAAGGATGGCATCAAAAAGTTCGTCAAAGGACACAGGAGAACTGAGAACCTTGAAGGTTTCAAGTCGAACAAAATATAATAAGAGCTAGCGCAGAACTCTGCAAGGACCTGTGATAAAGCATATTGGGTTCTAGCAAGGAGCCAAAGAGTCGATTCGACTTAGGTATTCGACCGATCCTATACCGAGAGGTTGAGCAACCCCGAAGGAGAGAAAAGAAGGGGAGGGGGGTCTGCGCTAGGTGGTATCAGAGACATGATTTTGTTTGTAGAGAGTAGAAAAGGGAGAGACGGTGAAAGGACATACTCTGATACCAGGTGGTATCAAAGCCATGATTTTGTTTACAGAGCGTAGACAAGGGAGAGACGGTGAAAGGAGATACTCTTATACCAGGTGGTATCAGATCCTGAAATTGTTTTCAGGAAAAGGAGACAGTCTGGCTACATTGAGTAGAGTCAGAGCTTGAATTCTCCTGTAGACAACAGGTGAAGAAGGAAAGAGTGAGATGCTCTGTGAAAACTGTTGCGAGGTGCACAATAGATGATAAACAACTAGGGAGGATGCAAGAGAAGCAATATGGCCACTGGAGGTCACCAACACAGTCGAAGAGAAGACTGTCCGCGGAAGAGAAAAGCGGAGATGGACAAGGAGCATAGTGAAATATGAACAGAGATGGAGAAGCTAGAAATCAAGATGCAACAAGAGGCAAAGGTACACTGGATATACGAGTGGCCTTTGAAAAGGACAACTAAGTGGCCTATTCATAATTTGTTGGCTAGAAGGTAGCAACAGGTGTTAAAAATATGGTTGAGATATGCTGAAAACCTCAATGGCGAGGGAAAGAGATCTGGCAGAGGTCTCATAGATTTCCAGGTGGGCAATGAGAAGGGATCAGTTGATCTCATAAGCCGAGGAGGGAAGAGGAGACATCTTGATTTTCCAGGCGAGCAAGGGAGAAGAGATGAGATGAGATGAGAATTCATGTCAACAAGGGGTGCTAGAAAATGGAGAGGAGGAAAAAGAAAGGCCTCATCCATATGAATATTCATGCGGAGCTGCAAGCCGTGTGAATGAAGATGATGACAAGTTTAAAACTTCTTTCACAGAGGAGAAGGATCAGAGGAACATTTTGGTCATTGGGGGAATCCAGATATTCCTTCCAAGCAGTCGAGGTGAGGCTAGCATAGGTATTGCAGATGCAACAAAAGGACAACAAGCTGAGACTTTCATGAAGGAGAAGGAGCAGGTACTGAATTCTGCCCCAACCGAAGAGGAGCACCCAATTGAGTTACTCACTTAGTGGGAGATGGAGTTAAAGGCATTGGAGGATTGGTTGGACAGTCCGAAACCAAGAGGTGGTTTCCATGTGATAGCCATGCTAGAGGAGACATACCAACACAAGTTGCAGCTGGAGGAGGTTGGAGTCGAACCAGCGCAAGAAGAACTGATAGGAGTTAGTCTGTCATAGGAGGCAGTTGAACAACAGTTCGGTAAGGAGACTGCGAAATTGGAGTCTACAGTAGAGTGACCAGTCAACACCACTGGAGATGAAAGTAGCTTAGGAGATCAGGATGATCTACCCTCAGAGCAGCATGAAGAGTCGTAGTTGAGAAGACTGCACAAGGAAAACCAGTCAATGAAGCAGCTAGAAGAGGTGATATGGGAGATAAGGGATATGATGTTGAGGTGAACGGAAGAAGCTATCAGCAAGGAGAAGATGGACAGAGGAAAACCTGCACGAGTAGCAGGAGAGATTCTGAAGCAACACCAACAAAGCAAAGGAGCAAGAGGACAACTCCAAGAGAAAGTTTTGGATCCATGAGGATGTCAACAAATCTAGGAAGCTCATGAGCAGGAGCTCATGAGCAGGAGCTCATGAATTTTCGTATCCGTGGAATTTGATGCAGGAGCATCTCTCTACCTCAGCATGCGCTAGCTAATTAGCACAATTGGTTCACATTCAAGGAAGGGAGAGGTGCCTCCCTCTCATTTTTTATTCGAAAAGTTTAAAATGTAATTAAGGCAATTAATGTTGTCAGGATGGCAGAGCCAAGTTATGCCTTCGCACAAGCTATATATGAAGTCTCCATTAAGTGGCTGATGGTAGGGGGATTTGTATCCGATTCAGATCAGATTTCCACCATTGTAATCTGCCTCGTTAGTCATGCGTTTTGAATGGTGATTAGACACCACTAGCTTAGTTTAGAGGGAATCTCATAGAGCCCCTCTTGTATAAATCTTTGTATTGTATGCCCTTAGGGTGTTGTTGTTGTTGTTGTTGACACTCGGGTCGAGAGAGTGGCTAGAGAGGTTGATGAGAGATGATACATAGTCGTGGTCCAGACTCACATATTGTAATGGACATTCCACGATTAATAGAAAAAGAACAGATTTTCTTGTTTTTCAATTTCTGTGTAATGGATGATTAGTATTGAAGGTCGTTCAAGTGTGTTTATGCTGTAGATGCATGTTAGAAATCGTCTACAGGGATAGAATTATAATCTTCTATCTGTGAGTGTGTTGGATTAATTCTGGTTCTCTAGGCTAAGCACAAGGAGTGCATGACAGAGAGTTGAAACTCTGTGAGCCAACACAAGGAGTGTGTGTTTGAAATCACTCAAATCAGAAGAGAAGCTGTCAGGAAGGAACACTAGGATAATTCACAGACTCAGAGGGGAGTTTCAAGTTTGATGAATACCTTGGAAAGAAATTCTGCGCAGGAGAAGCCATAACGCAGAGTTACTGAATACTTTGTAAGACTCTGCCAGGAGGGCATTGAGCTCATGAGAGTGCGCATAGGAGTAGCACATTTTGGATTGTTGGAGACATTGAGAGAATCCCAGGGTTGCTGAACACTCTGAGAAAGGAAGGCTTTGCAAGTGTGCATCGACCGAGGAAAGGAGATGTGTTAACACTTTCGGAAGGGCTCAGGAAGAAGCCGTCAGAAGGATGAAACGAGCGCAAAGAGTGCACCAAGGACAGAGAAAGTTCATATTACAAGCTCAGAAGGAGGAGCATTAAGTTGCCAAGAGGGTATCAAAAATTCCGTGAAAGGACACAGGAGAACTGAGAACCTTGAAGGTTTCAAGCCGAGAAAAATCTCAGAAGAGCTAGCGCAGAACTTTGCAAGGAGTGCAGAAGAAGGGCCGAGAACAACCTAAGTCTCGAGCATAAATTGTTCTAAGTGCGCAAGGGGGTCGAGGACTCGCCGAAGTCTCGAAGGCAGCAGAATCGTCCATTGTTGGGAGGAGATAGGTGGTGAAAGATCAGGAGATCCGAGAGTCAGAGATTCAGGAGGTTTGCTAAGAGAAAACAAAAGTTTTTGCAAAGTCGCAAAGAGAGGTTTGAATCCAGACCGTTGGATTTGTAAGGGACATGTGGAAGAAATATGCACATTTCGAAGGAGTAGTACTCTAGAGTTTGTTGACAAGGAGAGAGAAAGGTCTCTGAAGCTCTGAAGAGTGGAGTAGATCTTGGTTGTCGATCATCAGGAGGCACGTGGTGTTAGATCGCGAGGTCCAGAAGGAAGTACTCCAGAATAAATTAGAGGAATACAAGAGAGAGAATCTCAAAGGTCGGAGTCTGAATAGATCACAACCGTTGATCTGAAGGAGGTATGGGGACCGTTTATTCTCGCACCATTTAAAGTTCGTCAATTCGTAGTTTGGGAACACAGGAGTTGGTTGTTGTGGAACAAGCCAAAACCCGAAGCCCAAAGCGCTTTTGTGGTAGAGCCATGAGACACAGCCCGAGGTCATATGATAGAAAGGGCCTGTCATAAAGAGCTAAGTGTCGCCGCTAAAATTTCTTTGAACGATCAAAAAGAGATCCGCGGGGTTAAGGGGACCCGCATTTTGAAGAAAGAGGGACCTGTGATAAAGAATATTGGGTTCTATCAAGGAGCCAAAGAGTCAATTCGACTCACGTATTCAAAAGATGCTAGACTGGGAGGTCGAGCAGCCCTGAAGGAGAGAAAAAGAGGGGAGGGGGGTGTACGCCACATAGTGATTATATTCCATGTAGATTATGTATCCTTTTTGTAACAATTGTCATGTGCTCATCAAATTATGCTTCAGACCAAAAACATAATATACATCAGACATAAATTTATGTTCTCCTTGCTTAGTTAAAAATTTTATACTTCCTTTTCCTAAGACAGTGACTTGGATATCTGTTCCAAGTGTAACCTTGGTTTGGACTGACTCATCCAAAATAATAAAAACAATTATATGTTTCTTGTCATGTGGTTACCACAACCTGAATCTAAATACCATATGTCACATGGACTTGCTTGAACAATATTGAATTCAACTGGGGATACTATAGGCATTTTTGCACCGCGCACCATAAACATAGGATAAGTTTGGTTATTTGTGTTGTTTGACTGATCTTGACTTTGTTTGTTTTGATTATACTGTCTCTTCCTGCACTCATATGAATAATGTTCATACCTTTTACAGTAATGGTACTGAATTTTTGATTTGTCAATTCTCTGACAACTTGACTAATTAGTACTTGGGGTTGGACCTCTTCCACCATTATTTCCAGGATTGCTATTGCATCCACCTCTGACAGAACTTCTTCCTCTGCTTCTATAATTTTCTCTCCCCCTTCCTCTTCCATGGCTTATAGATGACTGCACAGAAAATGAATTCTCTAATGACATGCTTGACCTATTCAATCTATTTTCATGATTGATGAGGGAATCTTGCATTTCATCTAGGATAAACTGACTCAAGTCTTTTCTCTCTTCTAGAGTCACAACAAGGGTATCAAACTTAGGAGGAAGACTCCTAAGTACCTTCTCAACACCATTTTTGTCTTCTATGGTTTCACCACAAGACTTAATCTGATTTATCATGCCAATAACATGGGTATAAAAGGAATCTACTAAATCTGAATCTTTCATTGACAAAGTTTCGAAATCTCTTCTAAGGATTTGTAGTCTTGAAGTCTTTACTTTGTCCATACCTTGATAAGGGTTTTGTAGTATGTCCCATGCCTCCTTGGATTTTTTTGCTGATGCAACTTTTGGAAGTATGCTCTCATGCATGGCTTGATGTATGTAAAAAAACTCCTTTCCGTCCTTCTTTCTTTGATCTTTCAAGACATTCTTCTCAGCTTGTGTGAGGGAATTGTATGTTTCCTGATCTACTAGTTTCACATAGCCATTCTTGACTATTTCCCATACATATTGACCTTAGAACAACTCCTTCATGGTCAAGGACCACATCTCATAATTCTTTCGTGTAAAAGTGGGAGGTTGCAGATTTGAGGTAGAAGCCATATTTCACTTTTCAAAAGAGTTTCTTCTATTGAACTTGTTCTGATAGAACCCTCTCTGATACCAGATCTTAGATCGACGGTGCACACAATATACTTTGCGAAACACAGTTTCAAATACTATGCACCAAACAAGCTACGCAATAGAGTTCTCAAAACCATTGCGCAATGCACACACTGCTCTGTTTGATGCGTGCTGTGAATACACACTTAATGAAATGATTATGAATGTGAAATAACACATTGCTATGCTTAACACATAAACTCAGAAATAATACAGAAACTTGTCAATACACAAAATGCTTAATATTAATTAACTTCGATGCAGTGCGCGCGATCACTGAATACAATACAAAGATGATCTTTGGCTCCAATTTCTTCTTCTATTGACTTCACAGACACAAATCCAATGCTCAAACTTCTTACACTCCTCAGTGGTTGCTGCTCTTGGTTGTTCTCTCTACCTCTCTTTTCTGCTCTGCACGCTGCTCTCTTCAACATCATACACTAACTAAACGACTCAGAATTAAATAGACTCCAACTGAGACTTCCTACAAAATCTAAGGCCAACTCAACATTAAACACTACCATTAAATCGAGTGACTCTTCAACTACTTAACTAAACTCGAGTGACTCTTCAACTACTTAGTTGAAATCTTAAAATAAAAAAAACTTCTTATTAAACATCAAATTACAAACCTACCAAAAATATATATATATAACACCTACCCATTAAATGATCCAATTACCAACAAATATGCACCATATATGAAGGATATATGAAGGACATTACTCCCAGGGCATTTTTTTACAATCAAGTAAATAAGGCTGTATATAAGCCTGCTTATTTTAAAGAAAACGTAAGCAACCACATTAACATAATCTGGCAATCTCAACATGTCCAAACAAATAAAGTAAGATTCATGTATTTCATGGCTAAATGCACAACTCTATTAAAAATTCATCCAATATATTATAATTTTAATATAATTAATTTAATCAATCTATTGCGATTTCAACATATTAAAAGTAATATATATTGATTTTTAAAATATAGATTAAAAATATAAATTAAGACGTCGCACATAGGACGGCATATGCACTCTCATTCGTTAAATCAAAGACAACCAACCATCCACGTTTTTCACAATTCCTACCAACCATCCACGTTATTCTCTTTAATGTGTCACAATCCCTGCAAACAATTAAATGCAAAGGAAGCGACAACCTTGGTTTTGGTGTTCTCAGTGGTCTGCGCTCTTTGAATCCTGTGCTGCATATATAGCGGCCATTGCATAACTAAACTAAACATATATAGCGGCCATTGCATTAAGGACACCTATATTTAGAAAGTCCAAAGTCCAATCAATTCCAGGTTGAGGTTGTGGATGGAATGAGAAATTAAAAAATCATGTCTGTCCATTGTAATTCATAAGGATTTTAGGAAAAAACAAAAGTTTAATCAATATTTATTTTTATTTTTATGATTATCTTATGCTAAAAAATAAAAATATTTAATTATAAAAAATATCACAATAGATATTAATATCTTCGACCAGAACATTATAAAAAAAAAAGTTTAATAGATAAATTTTTAAAAAGCTTAAAAATAAATTATAAAAACCTTATTGAAAACTTATTGAGGTGCTTGACATTGATTGAATTATGATATTCAATTTATGATAATTAAGATGTTATGAGCATATCTTCAAAATTTGTGTTTTTATTCACTTGTTAATTATAGTTTCATTAATTAATAGAATTATCATGGTATTAGTTTCTTATTTTGGTGGCATTTCGAGTTGTATTTAATCAATTGTTTGCATTTTCCTAAGTTAGACTAGATCTTAAAAAATATCATAAACCTTCACATTTTGTACACCATCTCCTTGTTTGGAATTTGGAGACTTCTAGTGTGGCAAACGAGCTTCATTCCTAAAAATGGCGCAATCCAATGAACTTCCATTGGGGAGACTATTTGAGGGGTTTCTTCGAGGGAAGACTCTCTCTGTTGTTCTAGGCCACCCTTCAACCATGTAAGCCTCTTGTTGCTTTGTTTTTTGGTATGAGGTCAATCAATGTTTTGAACCTTAGGACAATGGGTTGTTGTATGCGCTACTTGAAAACATGTTTGCACTTGAGCACATTGTGTTCATAGTCAAGCTTTTGTTTCCAAACATAATCATTAGCTTCTAGTTGGATTTCTTCTTGTAGGGCTTTCAAGAAATGCATGTTTACATAAACCTGAGTGTATGTGGTGATACTCTGCTTCTTCATTTCTTCACTACAAAAATGGAATTTTTCAATACCATACTTAATGCACTTAGTGATTTGTAAGACAAAACTAGAGAAGAAGGTTGGGGGCACATGGGGAAACTGTGGTTTCATGTACATAATAACACACCCCCAAAACCAAGGACTAGAGGTCAAAATGCGTTTTTTGTTGAAGTAGATCGAATTCCATAGCGAAAAAACCCTTTTCACAAAGGCAAATAAAGGCTTCTTGGAGCATGAGTTTTCATGAAAGTGAAATGTAGGACTCGCGATCAATAATAAAGCCTAGAACCCATTAAAGTGGCACATCAAGCTATGTTGTAGATATAATTATGTCTGTTTGTAGGCTTCATCATCAATAGGAATGGAATTGATGAAAATTTCCTTTTACATCTGAAATTTGCCATGAGAAGAGAGCTTAGAGAATTACCAGTTTTCCCACTAGAGTTTTCAAGCACACATTGAGGTGAGAGTGTCCTTGAAGAATTTTGAAAGTCAATCTAGAGCTTTTGTAATAGAATAACTTGACCTTAGAGTGGGGCACTTACAAGATAACAATAAAGAAGGTTCTAATAAAATTGTGATGCTAGAGAAGGAGTCGATAGTAAGGTTAGGGGTTTAGTTTCCAAAGGCATTTCAATTTTCAAGAGACTAAAAAATAGCTAAGGAAAAACCCTAGTTATGCCAAGCAATGCTATAAACCCTAAAGATAAATCTCCTTATGAATTTTTCGTCTTCCTCGAAATCTTAGTGATGCAGGAGCATTTCTCCAACTCGCCATACGCGTCAACAACTAGTGCAACAATGCACTTGGAGGGAATGGATCCCAAAGAACAATGCGCTAGCCGTCCCAATTTTGGGTTTAAATCTCAAATTTTAATGACATTTAATGTAATTAAATGTTTGAAGGCTCAAGGAAAGTCGAGCCAATATGTTTGTACAGGTTGAGTGTAGAGTTTCCTATAATGGCTGACAACTAGGTGGATCTAGATCTGATTCGGACTAGATGTTTATTTATTGTAATAAAGCCTTAGTGGTAGGTTGTTTTTATTGTGAAGTGATAACACTAAGGTAGTCTGGAGGGAAAGCTCGAGAAGCCCCCTCATGTATAAATCAATGTAATGTATGTCAAGTAGAGGTTGTTGTTAGTCAATTAGTTAG
>JASDQU010240613.1:44044-57294 GCA_032191745.1 Picea mariana | reverse complement strand
TAGCCTGTAGATTCTTGGAGTAATATCACTACTCAGGAGAAGCCACTTTTTTATTCTATCATCTAGGCTGGAGTTTTTTATAGCCATGATCTTCAAAATGGGGTTAGTAGGAAGCTTCTTGTATCTCCCACATTGAGACAAGTGCTCAATCATTCTTATGTTGTAATCTGCTTGATTCATTTCTACCATGGCACCACCTTTATCTGCTATGAGGATAACTAAGTTCGTATTATTTCTGAGGTTTGTAATGGCTCGTCTTTCCTATTTGCTGATGTTGCTCCTTGGGGGTTTCATTTTTCTTAAGATGAAGGAACAATCCTGTCTAACTTGTTCCTTGTCCTCATCCGTTAGGTTTTTTATACTTTCTTCTATGCATCATATCAAATTATCTACCAAGACAGAGGTGGGCGAGATCTCAAAATTCAGTCCCTTTTCGAGGATGCTCAGTTCGACAATGTCAAGTGCATGTGAAGAGAGGTTAACCACCTTTCTGTTCGTGGGCTTGCTGTCTTTGTTAGTTCCTAGATTTTTTCTTGCGTTGTTCTTGATTAAGCGCATGAGCTTCAGTTATATCCAAGGAATAATTGATAAGATTGCCAATGTGCTCAGAAAGAAAGAGATTAAGACCTCCTTTAAACCCTCAGAAACCATCAAACAAAAAATGAAATCCATTAAAGATGAACCTGACCATAGGAAATGTAAAGGCGTTTACAAAATAGAATGCTCCTGTGGTAAATGCTACATAGGAGAACTGGTCATTCCTTTCAGATCAGAATTAAATAACATGGAACAGATATAAAAAATGAACGTACACGCACCTTAGCTTTAATCGAACACTCATGTTCTTCCAAACACCACATACGCCTAGAAGACACAAAAAATTTAGCCAAGGAAGATCACTTCTTCAGATGCAGAATCAAAGAAGGCATCGAAATCCTTAAACACCCTAACAACTTAAACAGAGATAATGGCCTAGAAATCAGCAAAAACTGGGTTCCTCTGATCCAAGACAGACATACCAGGTAATTTCCCTTTAAAACCCTAAAAACTATTTCCCAATATTAATAAACCTATAACCTAAAACCTTAGTTTCAATATTAACAACCTTTCTCCCTTAAAACCTTTTTCCTACTTTAATATTACTCTAAAATAAAATAATAATTAAAATTTAAAAATTTAAAATTGACTCTAAACATTACATCATTAAAAATTGATTCTAAACATTACATTACCTTAATACAATTTAATATAACTAATAACATACACAACATGATTTCATTAATACACTTGAATAAAATGAAGAAACCTCTTATAATAATATCTTAGTCTATAATTTACCTTAATAATAGATTGAAATTAATAAAAAATTACAAATTAATTAATAATTTAATACAAAAATAAAACCCTAATATTTTTAATAAAAAATTTAGAAGCCGACTTCAGACTGTAGTTTATTCCTCGTAAGTTTACTATTTATCTCTGCTCTTCAGTTTATTCTTTACCCAGGCTTAGATGTCTTGATGATGGGTCCTGATATGTACTCAAAACGTTGACCTCCGATTAATAATACTGTGGTTCCTCCGATTCCTCCAAACCTTTCTTCCCACAGAAATCTTAATGATCAAATTTTGTATCTCTGTCCAAGACAATGCTTCTGGGTAGGCCATGAAGTCTTACAACTTCCTTGAAAAATAGATTTTCAACATGTGTTGCGTCACTGGTCTTCTAGCATGGGATAGAATGTGCCATCTTTGAAAATCTATCCACCACAAAAAATATGGAATCAAATCCTCTTTGTGTTCTTGGTAGTCCCAACACAAAATCCATGCTTATTTCATCCCAAGGCTTCCCTGGTATTGGCAATGGTTGATACAATCCAGTGTTCTATCTTTTTCCTTTTGCCTGTTGGCAAATTCTACATCTGTTCACAAACTTTATCACTTATGTTCTCATACTTGACCAATAGTATGAATTGCTCAACTGTGAAAACGTTTTATCATGGATGACATGTCCAGCCAATCCTCCACTATGATTTTCCTTCAGAAGGTTATCCCTCATTGAGCATTTTGGTATGCACAACTGATTTCCTTTGAACAACAATCCCTCTTGAACCATGTACTCTTTCCACTAGCTTCTGTCTCTCAGCATAGGGTTCACACATGCTTCATATGCTTCCTTTAAATCTATATCATCACAATACATGTCCTTAAGGTGTTCAAACCCTAAGGTCTTCACTTGGAACTCCTGTAGAATCAAACATCTCCTTCTTAATGCATCAACAACCTTGTTATCATCCCCAGTGATATGTTTTATGACAAAAGTAAAATTCTGCATAAACTCAACCCATTTTGTGTGCCTCTCATTCAATTTTTCCTGACTGCTTATGAATTGTAAAGCCTGATTATCGCTATACAAGACAAATTCCTGTGGGACAAGATAATGTCTCCATTTCTTCAAGGCTTGAATTATGGAATAACATTCCTTGTCATATGTGGAGTATTTTCTCTTGGTCTCATTCAACTTCTCACTGAAATAGGCAATAGGTCTATTGTCCTGACTCAAAACTTCTCCTATTGCAACTCCACTTGCATCACATCTCACTTGGAATGTCTTCTCAAAATTCGGTAGGACCAGAATTGGTCGCTCTGTTATTTTCTCCTTTAGTATATTGAAGCTCTTCTTAGCTTCCTCTGTCCATTTAAAATAATTGTTCTTCTTCTTCACTATATCCATCATCGATGCAAAAATTCCACTGAAGTCTCTGATGAACTTCCTATAGAAGCTTGATAATCCATGGAATCTCCTTACCTCAAACATACTCCTTGGTGACGACCATTCTTTGATTGCTTTCACCTTCTCTGGATACATCTTCAGTTCATTTGAAGAGATCACAAAACCCAAGTAAATGAGTTATGTCTTCATAAAAGAAGACTTCTTCAGATTTATCAATAGATTCTCTTGCTGTAGCCTCCTCATCACTATTGTGAAGTGCCTGAAATGCTCCTCTTTAGTCCTGCTAAAGATCAATATATCATCTAGATATACAACCACAAACTTTCCAATTAAATCTTTCAGTATTTCATTCATTAGCCTCATAAAAGTACTCGGGGCATTTGTTAAGCCAAACGACATAACAAGCCACTCATAAAAACCTTCATTTGTCTTAAAGGTTGTTTTCCACTAATCACCTTCTCTCATTCTGATCTGGTGATATCCACTTTTCAAATCTATTCTCGAAAAGAAACTTGCTCCACTTAAATAGTCCATTAAATCATCCATTCTTGGTAAAGTAAATCTATACCTGATGGTGATCTTGTTAATGGCCCTTGATTCTGTACACAATCACCATCCTCCATCCTTTTTTGGACTCAACACAGTTGGTACTATACATGGACTCAATCTTTCCCTGACCAAACCCTTGTCTAGCAATTCCTGGACTTGGTTCTTCACTTCCTCGTTCTCTCGAGGTGTCAGTTTGTATGCTTCTTTTTTTGGCATACTTTCTCCTGGTATCAAATCGATATGGTGACTGATACTTCTGATGGGTGATAATGAGTTAGACATCTCATCCACCACTATTTTCGCAAAATTATCCAATAATTCCTGAACTTCTTCAGGTAAATCTTCCATTGAAGTACTTGTAAGGATAACTCTAGGTTTCCTCACCACAACAAACCGCGTCTCTTGTTCTTCCTTGACTTCTTTCAGGAGTTCCTTCCCACTCATAAGAAGTATGCTTGTGTTGGCCTCCTCTTTCACTCTCTTCTCCTCTATTGGAAACAACATGTGTGTCCTACCACTCTTATCTAATGTGTATGTATTTTTCCTCCCATCATGAAGGACATTCCTATCAAAATGCCATGGTCTTCCCAACATAATATGTCATACATCCATGGGAATTACATCACATAGAATTTCATCTCTATAGCCTCCTATCTTAAATTCAACCAAGCACTGTTTAGTAACCATTAATTGGTGTCCTTTATGAAACCATGAGGCTTTGTAAGGCTTCGGATGTGCATTTGTAACCAAATCCAATTTCTCCACCATATCTGTGGATACTAATTTATCAATGCTCCGACTGTCAATTATCGCCTTGCAGACTCTGTCTTTAGTCTTGCAAGCTGTTTTGAAGAGACTGTTCCTCTGCACCAACCTTTCAATTTATGCCTCTGGTTTTAAGAGAAAATTCCTCAACATCAGGGATCTCCCATCCTCTACTCCTTCTACTTCAAAATCTCTTCTCTGTGCTTATGAAATGAGCTTCACCTCCTCCTTCTTTCTTCTTCTCAGGACATTCCCAAGACATGTGTCATGTTTTTCCACAGGCACAACATCTTACGTCTCCTCCTCCTCTTCTTTCTCTTCCTCTAGAATAATTTCTTCCACCACCCTATCCTCCTCGAGAACTTACTCCTCTTTTAGAGTGATTGTTTGGTTTCTCAGTCTCGTCCTTAGACTTATGTGATTTGTCATGGGTAAATCCCTTACTTTTACCTGGGACCGAGATTTTACCTCTCCCCCGCTGGCTTTGTTTTCTGGCCAACTTCTCCTCTGCCTTCAGTGCAAACTGATTGGCATCCTCCACTGTCCTTACTGACATCATGCTGAGCTCATCTTGGATTTCATATCTCAAGCCATTTATATATCTAGCAAATTTTTCTTCATCTCTCTCTCTTTGTCCAGTTCTGATGTTCAGCCTATAGAACTCCTCTGTGTACTCCTTAACTATCATCCCTTTTTGTCTCAAGTTCTTCATTTTCCTGAACAGATTGATATGATAATCCTTGGGCATGAACTTATCATTCAACTTGGCTACCATTAGTGCATTGAATTTGGTTGATTTTGGTCGAGCATGGTTGTGACATAACCCTAAATGAACATCACAATGTGAGATAACCATTTAGGAACAATACATAATACAATGAATATGTATGTCGATGTGCTAAATATATGGATATCATCGTATTCAGACACATTAATATTATTAATGTGGTTGCTGCTAGTTACCCACAAACCCATAAAAATATCTTCAAATAATTAAAATCATATATTTATATGAATGAATAATTATATAAATGAAATTAACACAAAAATTTATTATTAATAATATTTAAATTAATAAAATTATATTAATATTAACATAAATATTAAACTATAATATTATATTATCTTATATTAACTTAGATTAATGTTACACTGTAATATCATATTATATTAAAAACTATATTATATTAATTTATATTAATGTTCGTATTAACTTATGTCACATTGCAACATTCATGGAGGGTGATGGCACATTGAATTTGGTTGATTTTTTATGGGCATGGTTGGTCATTGTTCATTATGGTTTTCAATGGTGTTTTACTGCGGTTGGTTAGGGTTAAGGGATTAACAATATTAGTAAGAGTTATGTCAGATTGTAGAGTTTATCAAAGGTGATACTGCATTGTGACATTCATCACGAGCTTTGTGGCATTGCAGCATTACTGTTGGGTTATGTNTTTCTTGTAGTATGTTTAATTTGTATATTCATGAAGTTTTCTATATTAAGGGTTTTGTCGCATTCATATGTTAATAAAATGTGATGTCACACCATGAAATTCATCGAGAGTTATGCTATATTGTGGTATTCCTTTAGGGTTTTTTCAGATAGTGTTAATAACTATGTCACATTGTGACATTCATTAAATTTCATCTCATATTGCAATGCTCATACAAGATTTTGTCGCAATTTCATGTAACATTTTCAAGGCTAATTTATGTTAAATTTATATGTATTCTTAAATGGTTATGTTGCATTGTGACAAACATCTTCATTGCATTATGTCGAATTGCATTACCCCCCCTTCATTTTGCAATTCCCTATTGGAATATGGGTGTCAAATTAAAGGTCATCCATATTCAACCATTGATAAACATCACACTAGGTTAGCTATGGTTGACCATGTTGATTATGGTTAGTAATGGTTGACCATGTTGATTGTGTTTAACCATGGTTTACTATTTTAATGTAACATTGTGATGTTTACCTTCGTTGAATAATGTTGAACTTCTACATTCCTCAATGGTTAAGTCACATTTTGATGTGTTGGTTTAATAATATTATAAATAGTTATGTCACATTGCATATTTTATCAAATGTGATGTTGTATTGTGACATTAATAAAGGGTTTTGTGGCATTCCAACATTTTTCTTGGTTTATGTTGGATTGCGACATTTGAACATGGTTATGTCACATTATGTAAGAGATTTAGAATGTGACTAACATATCCTTGTGTGTGTGTGTGTGTGTGTGTGTGTGTGTGTGTGTGACATTGTGACGTAATCCTAGATGAACATCACAATGTGATGTAACCATGTAGGAATGATGTAATTCAACATAATAATATGATGATGTACATCACAATGCAACATTGCAACATAAATGATGTTGTCCCATTGTTTATTATGGTTGATACTTCTTTATTTGACATAAGTTAAGTTATGTCACATTGTGACATAACCGTAAATGAACTTCACAATTTGACGTAACCATTTAGGAAAGATGTAATTTGACATAATACAATGAATATGTATGTCACAATGTGACATTACAACATAAATTATTTTTTTCCCATTATGACATTTGTCAAGGATTATGTTGGATTGTGACATTCCTTAATGTTTGATGGCTATGTTTGATTGTGATCTTCATCAATGGTTATGTGACATTTAGACATTCATCTTGGTTGACATGTGTCTGCTCTCTACATTCATGAATGGTTATGTCACATTGTGGTGTCGATCAAATGTGATTCCACATTGTCGCATTCATAAAGGATTTTGTCACATGTCAACATCAATTGAGGGTAATGGCGCATTAAATTTGGTTGATTTTTATTTGGTATGGTTGTCACATTTTTTTGTACATATTCATTGTTTTATGGTGAATTTCATCATTCCTAAATGTTTATCTCACTTTGCGACACAACCCTAAATGAGCCTCACAATGTGACATAACCATTTAGGAACTATAATTCAACATAATATAATGAATATGTACATCACAATGCGACATTATGACACAAAGGATTATGTCCCATTATGACATTTATCAAGGGTTATGTTGGATTGTGACATTCCTTGAAATTCATTGAGGGTAATAGTGCATTGAATTTGGTTGATTTTGGTTAGGCGTGGTTGTATCACATTTTTATGAAAATCTTCATTGTCTTATGGTGAATTGCATAATTCCTAAATGTTTATGTCACATTGCAACATAACCCTATATGCACATCATAATGTGAGATAATTATGAATGATATTCTACATATATCTTTCTGACTATTACAAATGAAAATAGAAAACATCAGGAAACCAACTCCCTTATTAAATTTTATGACCTTAGTTCAATCTCAAAATTTGCTACATTGTAGTTTTAGTTGATTAGTCCTAGTTTTCCATAAAAATTGAACCAAATAGTGAGTTAATGTGGAAATTGAATATTGTTTTTTTGTTTGTTGATAATGAACAATTGACAAGGTTTTCATTTAAAGTTAATAAAAAAAAATTAAATTCATGAAATTAGCCATTTTCATGAATTGAGTTTAGTTTTCTTAAATAATGTTAATAGTTAGATTTTGTTTTTTTATAAGCAATGAATGGTAGTGTTAAGAAATAAAAATTATTCATGCAATATGCTTAAAACAATAATTTAACATAAATATTTTTCTAAAAATGAGTGATATGAGCAATTAATAAATAAATTAAATTAAAATTAAATTTATAATTTTTTATGCTAGATTATTAATTTAATTTGTTAAATTAATTGTTTTTAAAAAATATTTTGAAAATATTTTTTTCAGTAAATTTAAAAAATTAACTTTTTTTAAAACAATTTTACACTATTTTAACTAAAATTTATTTAATATATTTTTTAAATAATAATAATAAAAAAAATAATGTGATAAATAACAAATATCAATGTGTAAAATACATAAACTTTAATGAAATATAAAAAATAAATAAATTATTACGATGATAAATGAAATACATGGAAAACCACACAATGCATTTTTTAAAGATATAAATATAAAGGTGCAACTTAATAAATAAAAATGATTCATGCAACATGATTGAAACAATAATTTAACTTAAACATTTTTTAAAAATGGGTGATATGAATAATTAATAAATAAATAAAATTGAAGTTAAATTTATAATTTATTATGTTAAATTATTATTTTTATTTATCAAATCAATTGTTTTAATGAAATATTTTTAATAATTATTTTTTTAATAAATTAAAAAAAAAAATTCATTATTTAATTAAAATATATTTAATATTTTTATTAAATAATAATAATGAGGACGAAGAAGAATGTGATAACTAATAAATATAAATGTGTAAAATACATAAATTTTAATAAAATATAATAAATAAATAAATCATTATGATGATAAATGAAATAGATGAAAAACTAAATAATGTATTTTTTAAAGATATAAATATAAAGGTACAATTTGATTTGGCTTAATTGTTAATAACATTAACATGTGTTTTTGTTTGAAGTTTATTGTATTTTAGTTGTGAATGGATAATGATGATAAGTGTTATTGGTTGTTATTTACTGATGAATTGATTTCTACAACAAGATGGGAAGGAGATGTGCAATTCCTTTCCAATTAAAAAATTATTAACTAAAAACAATTGTGGATATCATATATATATATATATATAACAATTGAAAGTTGATACATGACATTTAAAAAATATTTTAACATGTAATTTCTTCAATTATTCTTAATATGGAGTTAAGACACTTCATTTAAAAAATATTTGTAAGAAATAAATATTTCTATATATAATATATAATTGAAATTAAAAAAAATGTTATGGTTAAAACATTTAAATAGTGGGTTGAGTAGGAGGATGTTAAATTCCTTCTATACTTAACATGGAGTTGACATGTAACACATACACACACACACATATCAAATCCTTGGAGATGTAAACATTTCTTCAAGTTTTGTACTAAAAAATTTGAAGTCTCTTATACATGATATATCTTCCATACCACTTAAAATAACCATCTTGTAGTTCTTAAAAAAGTAGAATTGACTTCCAATTTTATTAAATATATTTAAATCTTGAGGCTTTAAGATGTATAAAAAAGACTAACTCTTAACAGATTATAAACAATTTCAAATTTTATTTCACAATCAAATGAAATGGTTTAGCAAAACCATACCTCTTAAAATAATCCACTTATATTTCTTAAAAAAATAGACTTGACTTCCAATTTTATTAAATATTTTTAAATCTTAAGCCCTTATCTTGTATAAAAAAGACTAACTCTTAACAAATTTTCAACTCAACACCCTTGGTTGAAAAAAATGTAATTTTTTTTTTCTAATTAGTTTTTTATGAAGTGTCCTATAAAAAGAATAATAGAACGACCAACCCTTGGTATGATAAAGAATGTAAAATTGCTAGGAAATCCATTAGGGATGCTTCTAATGAGTTAAAAGGGAAAAAAAATGTACTATATCAATAAAAGGCAAGAACAAATTTCACAACTATATAAGATAGATCCTAAGAAGTTCTCGAGACAAATTCTAAACCACAATACTAAAGAAAATAATAGGATTCCCTTAAGGGATTGAAATTCCTATCTTAAAAGTCTTTACGAGTTCCCTAATGCCAGGGAAACCATTCCTATTGTCCCTACAAAGGAAGCATATTTTTCTTTAGATGACATAGAGTTCAAGGTTAAGCGGCTTGCAAATGGGAAAGCTAAGGACATTGAAGACTACCAAGCTGAAATTTTTAAAATCAGTGGGTCTATCCTTATCTCTCACATACACAAGCTCTTCAATTCAGCAGTCAAGCAAGAATTCCCTAAACCCTGGACGTAAATCCTCATTGTTCCTATTTTTAAAAATAGGGATAGAAACATTCCCTCTAATTATAGGACAATTATGATTAGCCCGATTTTAGCCAAGCTTTATGGAATTATTTTGGAAAAGAAGATTAGCCTTTGGCTAGAAAGTCACAGTAAAAGAGCTAAAGGCAAGGTCGGGTTTATGAGATATCATTCAACTGTGGACCATCTTGTTACCTTTAGGATCATTGTAGAGGATTTCCGCAATACTAAAACCAATCTTTTTTGTTGTTTTGTTGACTTTAGAAAAACTTTTGACATGGTTCCTAGGAAAAACCTTTGGAATAGGTTGGAATAGATAAAAGTTCCTCTCGAGTTGAGGGCTTCTACAATAAGGATGTATGAGAACGTTATTGTGAAGTTTAAAAACACTGAGGGCTGGTCAAAAGAGATTAACTGCAATATTGGAGTCAAACAAGGTTGTCCCTTGTCCCCTACCCTTTTTTGCATATACATTGATAAGTTAGAAGATTGCTTGGAAAAAGAAGGTTGTGTCGACCCTACACTCACTGGTATAGTCATCAATATCCTTCTTTATATCGATGATATTGTTCTTATGGCAATGAGTCCCCATGATCTTGAAAACCAACTAAGAATCCTCAAGGAGTTTTGCTCCAATATGTGTATGACTATTAATACTGATAAGACTAAGGTCATGATTATTAAATCCAATAAGTTCACTTATGATACCTTGAAATTGATATTCACCACAAGCTCAATTGGAATTATAGCATTGAGAAAAAAATTATTTGGGGATGGAAAGCTTATTATGGGCTTGAAAACAATTGTAAATCAATTGATCTTTGGAGTTGGGATAAGAATAAACTCCTCTTTGAGACTCTTGTTACACCCATTATTCTTTATGGATGTGAAGTCTGGGGATGTAGTATCTCTCGTGAATCCTGGAGAAATATAGAACAAATACAAATGAATTTTAAGACCTATAATCTCAAAATTAAAGGAAATATGCCCTATCCCATCCTCCTCTTAGAAACAAGCCTCTTTCCATTGAGAGAACAACTATGACTAGATACCTAATGTATAAGAACAAGTTAAACAACATGGAAGACAAGAGGCTTCCTAAAATTTCTTCAAAATCGAGTTGTAACCACCATTGACTCAAGCGAGGATGGCATAAAGATGCACGGTCTTGGCTAAACTATTGGGGAATCATGGAAGACACCATTTTGCAGAATAAAGATACTATTAAAAAAATCGCCAAATCAATATTTAAGGAGAAAATGTGGTGTGATAAAGAGTTAGAGGAAAAAATAAAATTAAGGTATTATAATGATGTAATCAACCCTAATCTAGAAGATCAAAATTATTAATAAACATTGCTAAGATAAGAACAAATTCTCACAAGCTCCATAGTGAATCTGGGCGTTGGTCAATTCCTAAAACACCATGGGATGAAAGAGTGTGTTACCTTTGTGACACTGAGACGATTGAAGATGAAAAACACTTTCTTTTAGATTGTTTGGCGAAAATTTACTAATCCTTCATATGCCAACTATAAAATGTTTGGCGAAATTTTTGTAAAAATATTCAAATTTCTAAGGATTTTATATAGTTTGTATAAAATTTTGGCCATTTTTAAGGTAAAATAATTTTATCCTATGGAATTTGGGCGAATGATTTTTAGAATAGCGAATAATTTTTTGGTAAAAACCATGGAAAATTAGCCCATGAGCGAAATTTAGCCCCTAAAATCATCCTTGCTACCAACCTTCCTAACCTCTTAACTCAACAAAACTATGGTGACCTTGGAAAACTTCTCTTAATGCTTTTCGAGCACATAAACAAAATTGTAAAGAATCCCAAGTAATCACTTACCCTCTTAAGGTCAGATAAACCTATTCTGTCTTAATGGAGGTTAATCATCATTATATATATATAGATGGTATGATGACAATACCATCAACAACTATATATATCCATGAATAATCTTTAGATGGTATGATTACAATACCATTTCCCTATAATTTTTCGTTTCATATTGCAATTCCACTTCGACTTCAATAACCAGTTTTGCCTTAGTAGCGCAAAAGACTCATAAACAACGTAGCAATAACAGAATGGTTGTTAAACTCTTCGAGTTTACAAGTACAATTTTTTTCACCCAAAAAAAAATATATTCAATTCACCCCTTAAGAAAACCTGTAAGAGAATCGAAGATGATAACAAGATGGGGGGCATAACGATTAGAAATCAACCAAAAAAGACGAAAAAAAATGAACTCTCATTCAAAATGGTTACACGTATATATATATATGTATATTTACAACCGATCCATAACAAGATCTAAGAGTTCACTCGCTTGATCCCTCCCGGTACATCAGTGTTTTCCGCTTCATTATTATTTACCAAGGGGCTACCATCACGTTGCAGCTTCATCAAAGGGGCTACCAAGGGAATAGATTTAACTGTCCATGATGCTATGCTGACAATCTCTACGGTTCTGCCAAAATCACTCTGAAAAGTCTTACTCATTTCTTAGTCGTGAGATCGAGACTCGATGCCGCATTGTGTTCAGGGATTTCGGATTCTTGTGCCGCGGAGGGAGGGACGAACAGGATTGAGGAAAACCTAAACAGTTTGAACAGTTAAGGAAACTATTGTTTTTTATTTTTGACGACCATAGAAACTGATGCAGGAGCATCGTCAAAGACAACTGATAAGACCGCATGGAATGACTCAGCGTATCCGCTCAGCACGCAAAGAACCGTTTTGCCTTCCAAGGAAGGGGCTGCATTTATTTTGAATCATGTTGTAATTAAAGATCTCTTGATCTGAAGAGATTGGAAACATTGAATATATGTCCTAAATGTTGTAATTGTCTTTAATGGCTGTAGAAGGCACAATTCTTTGAGTATGTACCCAGATCCGAATTCGTCAATGTACATTTATCACAATTTATTGTGATATTTTTAGTGATAGGAATACATTTAATGAGTTGTAAAAGAATCAAAGTTATCTAGAGAAGAAGGCTTCATAAGCCGAAAAAAATATATAAAACATTGTAATCTATGTTGTAAGATAGGTTTTTTTTTTTTTTTTTGAGAAGAGAAGAAAAGAGAGAAATACTCTCGAGTTATGGAATGAGAGACTATAAGCTTGTTTGGTTTCTCTTAAACTTAATAGAAATCGTGTTTTCTGCATATGTGTGTTTGTGTATGTGAACTTGTGAAATTTGTTAAGTTTCAATTGTTTCTCTTCTGTAAGTCAAACGTGAAGAGTGCGCAGAAATCCTAGACAAGGTGTGCATGAAAGCTCAGGAGAGTTAGCACAAGGAGTGCGTAGGCCAACATTTCTAAGGGTCA
>JASDQU010240613.1:0-14740 GCA_032191745.1 Picea mariana | reverse complement strand
ACATGCAGATACATAGCCAGGAAAACCAGTGCTTCATTAAAACATTACAGTCGGGAGCTCTGCTCTACCATCCATCTCAATGCAGAGACTGCCTACCAAAACCTCCATGCCTTACATTTAAGGAGTGAGGCGAGGTTTCAACCACCTCCTCCCACCTTCATTTACCTCTAGCAAGGATCAGGATCGAGGCCGAGTTGAATTGGCACCCGGAGAATGTGGTGACCCCTCCTCCAGCTAAACCCGGTGCTTTGGCCCTTTGCACAACTCTTTCTATCACCCCAAGTGACCACGGGCCGTGACCCTATGCCTATGTTCAAAGGCACTTTTACATTTCACGTTTCGGCGATTCCAGATATAATGGAGGAGCAACCCCCTGTCTTTCAAACTCCTGGTAGCCGAAATGCCGAAATGGATAATCCACAATCAATGGTCAGATTTGATTTAATATGGACGGTCACAATGAACCTTAATGTATTTCGGGGATCCTCCCACCGGGAGTTCTCGTTCCTTTTCACTCGACCCTTGTATTTCAAAGTCCCGGTAGCCGAAATGGTGACTGGACTTAATCACATGCCACGTATCCTTCAAGATTAACAGTCCCGATCCTTTCAGGGATTCTCCCACTAGGAGCTCCAAAATCCCCTAAATGTCGACTAGCTGCCACCTGTCCCCCTTCTTTAGGACCCGCCTTTCCATACGACCCTGTGCTATGACCATATGCCCGCACCCAAAGGCACCTTCGCATTTCGCGTTTTTGCGATTCCAATTGCAAGGGAGGGAGTCGGCCCATGTATTTCGAAGTCCCGATAGCCGAAATGTCAAAACGTGCCTATATTCAAAGGCACTTTTCGCATTTCGTGTTTCGGCGATTCCATATGCAGTGGAAGAGAGACCCCCTATATTTCGAAGTCCCGGTAGCTGAAATGTAGAAATGTGCCTATCTTCAAAGGCGCTTTTCGCATTTATCGTTTCGACAATTCCAGATGCAGTGGAGGAGCGACCCCCTGTCTTTCAAAGTCCCAGTAGCCGAAATGTAGAAACGTGCCTATCTTCAAAGGCGCTTTTCGCATTTCGCGTTTTAGTGATTCCAGATGCAGTGGAGGAGTGACCCCCTGTCTTTCAAAGTCCCAGTAACCAAAACAACAACCAGACTCAAACGTGCGCCACATGTCCCTTGGTTGGACGGCTAATATCCAGCCTTGATCACCGGTCCTGATTCTTTCGGGAATTCACGCACCGGGGATACATGATGTATCCTGTCTTCATTCTCCTGATTGCTCAATCTGCGAAACTATGGATTTTCTCCATGCATCCCCAGGGTGGACGGTTCAGATCACATCGATGATTTCACTTTAAATATCTCGAAAGCCCCCCTATCCTCTTCTTTAGGCCTCGGCTTTCCACCAAACCTTAGGCCATGACCACGGGCTAGGCTCTCGGGGCTATCGCATTTCACGTTTTGTGGATGGCAAGGAGCCGACCCCTTGTCCTTCAGACTCTCGGTAGCTGAAATGCCGAAACGGCTAATCCGCAATCAATGGTCGGATTTGATTTAATATTAACGGTCCTGATCCTTTTGG
The DNA here is from genome assembly GCA_032191745.1 of Picea mariana. Classification (NCBI taxonomy): domain Eukaryota; kingdom Viridiplantae; phylum Streptophyta; class Pinopsida; order Pinales; family Pinaceae; genus Picea; species Picea mariana. The sequence continues at coordinate 13,160 of JASDQU010240613.1, read as the reverse complement.
TAATTTTCCCACCGGGAGCTCCAAAATCTCTAAAATATCGACTAGCTGCCACCTGTCCCCACTGGATCAGATGACCTTGATCATTTCGGTGATATAAGCGCTATATCTTGCGCGAAACCTGACGCAACTCCGTTGATCGCAATTACCCACCGATCGTCGATCTTCTCTATCGATTGATCCTCGTCGTTGAATACTGGAGCCGCCCGCCTGCTTGCATTTTTAACCCGAAATGGATTTTTTGTGTGCTGCACATTGCGCTCATGGCTGTGACCTTGGACACAATGCGTTTGATGGGTTTTTAAACCCCATTTCTTCGCATTTTACACCAAGGGCCTGAAATCGGGGAGAAACACCCCACTTGCAAGAATTGGCGCTAACAGGATCAACTGTTATCCTATCTATTGAAATAATATGCCCCAAGTAATTAATCTTCTTTTGATAAAAGATGCACTTAGCTTGGCATACAATTTTCTCTCTCTTAAAACTTGCAACACCATTCTTAAATGTTGGTCATGTTCTTCTTCTAGTTTTTAGTAGATGAGTATATAATCTAGGAACACAATCACAAACTTGTCCAGGTATTCCCTGAACACTCAATTCATCAGGCACATGAAAAAAGTTGGGGCATTTGATAGACCAAATGACACTACTGTAAATTCATAATGCTCGTATCTTGTTCTGAACAATTTCTTGTTAATATATTATTTCTTTATCCTCACTTAATGATAACTTGATCTCAAGTCAATCTTTGAAAATATTCTTACACCTTTCAGTTGATCAAACAAATCATCAATCCTTGGCAAGGGATATTTATTCATTATGGTGATCTTATTTAGCTATTTGAAATCAATACATAGCCTTCAGGTTCCATCTTTCTTCTTCACAAAAAGAACCAATGCACCCCAAGGTGGCACACTTGGGCGTATATACCCCTTCTTTAACAACTCTTTGAATTGCATTCACAACTCTTTTAATTATATTGTGCCCATTTTTTAAGGCATTTTGGACACTGGGGAAGCTCCTGGCACCAAATCAATAGATAAATCAATGTATCTATTTGGTGGAAGTCCTGGGATTTCCCCCCAAAAATTCTCCCAAATACTTCAATTTTGGATGGTCTACAATACTTCCCACTTTATCTCTAGTTTCCTCTTCCATATGGGTTGTGTTATCCCGATTTTGTGGATAACTAAGGAGATTATGTATCGAGGCCCTCAGGTTGCAGATATGGAGTGTCAAGAGACCACATGACCAACAATATCCTTTTGCACAGCCGGAGACCCACATTGCCACCGAATGATCCAACACCTGGTCATCTTCCACACCAGTTTGCCACCACAGGTCACTTGGGTCTTCCTCTATGCAGTACAAGTCAGGTATGATGGTGGGTATCATTTTAATATTTGAGGCATTCTAGCTTGTGTATCATAGGTTATTTTTTATTATGAGACATTTTCTTTGGAAACTATGCCTTTTACCTTGTTTAAATGTTGGTGGTTAGCTTGGGGCACTCAAGTATATTGTCACCCTTAGGATGGGGTGTTTCTAGGAGATTCCTTTGATGAGTCATCGTGCCACTCTCGACCATACTTACCACTTTCCATCATTATTTCCTCCTTTGATGTCATCTCTTGGGATTTTGGGGTAGATTGACCCTAGAAGGGACCATTCCTAATTTCATGGAAAGAAGGGGCTGAAGGCCCATAGTGGATTTAGCTGGAAAAAGATAAAATCCTAATGAAATAACCTTCCATATGCTTCTCCCAAGGGATCCCGAGAAAGAAATGAAAATCTTCTCCGCAAGAAAATAAGGACCCCATGCAAAGAATAAATAAAGATGCTTAAAGGATCAGTTGAGGATAGGTGGTCTCATCACGAGCCAGCCTATCACGTCCATGGGTATCTAACGTTATGACATTATCATTTTTGGCCATCACACCAGGTTAATGGCTCTCAGTTTCATGGTTGAGGGAAAGGGGGTCTCATCATGAGCCAACCTTCTGATTTTCATGAAAGTACCTGTGGGTGACACTGTCGATATTTGGTCACCACGCTAGGGCAGTGGCCTCCAACTCACCCTATGCTATATTGAAATAAATACAAAGAAAGAAAGATAAAAGGCAATTTATGGGCTTGGAAAAAATGCATTATGGATGAAGGTGTGGCATACTCTCCACAAAGGAACCCATAAATGAGATACTATGGACCCTTTCATATCATGAACCCCATGCCCATTGAGTACTTCCCTCATCCATTCCATTTCATTCACATGACTCGGATAGGGTTGTTCCTAGAATTAGGGGGTTTGATCCATTGAAAAGAAGTACCATTCCAACCCTTCCACAACCAAACTTGGAAAAACGTCTAGTTTCTTAAGGACATGTTTGTATGATGTAGTCCTGATATACATGCTTTAATGGCTCCTTTATTGACTTGATTTACTCATCATAATGATTTGACTTGAGATCCTTGGAGGGCGTATCCATTTGTCTTGCAGGTACAAGTTGATGGACAGTTTTGGAAGAACAAGCCTAGCTTGGGCTTCCATGAGGGAAAGGAGCCCACATAATGGATGACATAGGCCCACATGCCAGATGACAAAGATATGCTTTTGAAGGCCTGGGAGACAACTGGATAGACATATCCCACCCTTTGCATGCCAAACGGCTTGCCCAGAAGGGAAAAAACGTCACTCCCTAGGGCCTTGACGTCACATTTGAGGGGCATATGGTGGTTGATGATGAATGAGAGCATGACACATTGCATTTTAAGGTGGAGAGTCTTTGGATGATTCCCACATGGCCTTTGGAGGCCCTACTTTGCATCCCAGCTCCAACGACTTGCTCATTTTTCCAAAACGTCCTCCTTCAGGGGATGACATCACCTTTGTTTTAGGGTTTTCTTTGTGCAAAAATGAAATTAAAGATAATTTTTAAATATTATCTTTGTAAAGGGGCAAGATTAGGGTTGTTGACCCCTAATCTTGTGTTTTCCATAATATTATGTGGACAAACTATGTTAGCTACATTTTGTATAAATATAGATCATAAGATCTCATTTTATAAGACACAACTCTCCATTGTGAGAGGCTATTGGACTAAAATTTTCACTAGTTATGAGCATTCTCTCTCTCTCTCTCTCTCTCTCTCTCTCTCTCTCTCTTTGCACTTGTCTTGGTTTTTCTTGGCTAGTGGTGGAAAAGTGATGTGTTAGGCTTGGAATCTCTTTCTCTTGCATGTGGATGGTCTAAGTCTTGGAGATAAGGGTTTGTTCAATGCTATTTATGAATTTGGTAAGAGAAATATGCATTTATTGTCTAGTTATCTTTCTTTAAATTCTATAATTTGTCACTTGTCAAACCCTTGGGAGAAGTATACGGGAATACACCCTCCCCAAGGTATTTTCATTTGCTTGTTTTGAAGGAGATTATTATGCACACGTTTCCTTGGAGAATTACAAGGGCGTACACCCTCCAATGTATTCTTGTTTTGGCTTGAAAAACCCTAGGAATTACAAAGGCGTACACCCCTAGGGCATTTGTAATTCAAATATTTTATCCAAGCTTAACTTTTGTAAGGTCTATTGTTGTTCAAGGTGTTTTTGCCAAGAGAAATACAAGGATGTATACCCTATTGGCATGACCCTAAAGAGTCTAGCTATACTTTGGAACTACAAGGGCGTACACCCCCAAGGATTTAGCTAAGATTCTTCATATATTTGACCCCATTACCCAATAGTTTAAGGCACTAATCAATTTCAAGTTGCATTGGAGATACAAAACAATTTCCTCGATAAACATGAAACTTCAAACTTTGCAAGCTTTCTCTTTTGGATAGTGATCTTGATGCCTTGGGGATTTTTCCTCCTTTGGGACGTCCCTTTTCTTCCATAATTTATCATTGTTGTACTAAATTTTTTCCTACAGCCAATAGGCTACATAAAATCACTAACCCTAAGTGCTAATATCTCACTAACTAGCCCCCAACTTTCCTTCATTTTTTAGCCACTAAGTCTCCTAGCTGGGGCGCACTTTTTGGGCTACCTAGCACTAACATCTGACCACTAACTTTGCTGATAATTTACCTAGTCATCTACAACCATAGTTCTGCAATTTTCTGCAAAAAATTCAGACTTGTGGCAGCCCTAAACCATTGACCAATCCTTAGCCTAAACCTATCTATTTGCCAACCTAACTCACCTACTAACTAGCTAGTAAATCTAACATCTCAAAGTAGCTTTAGTGTAACATTTATTACTAATTTATTAACTTGTATGTTATTGTATTTTAGGAACAACATGCTTAAATTGCTGATCCATTACTATACTTGGTTGGAAAGGTGTTTTTTCTTGTGTCTCGGGTAGGTACAGGTGCACTGGGAACTATCTCTTCACTTGGTATCCATTTATCTCTCTTCACCTACCATTTTCAACCAATTTGTTCTTCCATCACTTAACCTTCTGGGGGACTTCTCCCTACTCTTCCCTTCATCCTTCTCATTCCACCTAGGGTCTTTGGGATTGCCTCCCAGGAGTGACCTTAGTCACCCCCCAAGTGTGGGACCTACATCGCGGTGATAGTGGGTGTAGTGTCCCGTAGTTGTAGCACATGATTTTGTGGTTGGTTCAAGCTTTTCCCAACCTGCAACTTATGCTATAACAGGTTGCAAAGATTTGGCATCCCTTCATGAAACTCCTTTTCAACTGCATGGCTGAAATTTGTATAACAACTACAGCTCTTGGAATTCCTCAAACTTGTCCTTGTTGTCCTACCTCATCAAGACAATTAATAGTCTTGTTGTAATAGTCTAGGACAACATGGTATTTTTACAGCCAATCCATGCCAATTAGATAGTCATATGAACCCACTAGTATGATGTTTACATCTACCTTTGTGCTAAGTCCATTCATGTCTATTGAGCAATCTTTAACTAGCTCACTAATTTTCCTCTTAGCCCCCGTGCCTAACTAAACTATCTAAGATTTCTTATGCTTACTTCTTTGTAAGTGAAGTATTTCAAAAATGTTAGAGTTTATGTAACTATGGTTAGATCCATAAACAATTAAAATTGTTATGGATGGTTATCAATCTTACCTTCCACTTCAATCATGGGGGATTGATATTTTTCTTGCTTGTTGTCCAAGGATGCATAGATCCTTGGCTTGTTTCCTCCCATGTCTTCAACTATTTCATGCTCCTGAATGGTGTGGACAATCCTCATCCTTTCTCCCTTGTGAGGGCAGTCCTTATATAAGTGATTTCCCTCACATCCCCAACATTGTCTAGGTTGTTGCCTTGGCCTTTTCCCAAATGAATCTTCCATCCTAGGATCATTTTGGGTTGATTGTCCTTATTGATTTTCTTGTGAGTTGTTCTTCAAAAAGGGTGGATTAAATCCCTTATGCATTTGATTCATCTTGTCAGTCTAATCTTTTTGGAAGATTGGCCTTCCCCTGCTCTGTTCATAAATATGCTTTGCTCTCCTTATGGCCTCCTCTAAAGTGTTGGAGTTATCAAAGTGTATCTTGTCACTGTAAAAATAGGGTAACCCACTCAAAAACCTTCGGATTTTTTCCTTCTCATCCTTTATGAAGACAACATACTTCAACAATTCAAATAACCTTTTTTCATAATCGTCCATTGTTGTGCTTCCAAACTTGAGTTTAAAGAATTTTTTCATCTTCCTTTCATAGTAATGCTCTGAAAAATATTTCTCTTGGAAATGTCCTTTAAAATGCCTCCATGAGACCTTATTCACATCAAGGTGCATGGCTTGCTTAAGTTGATCGCACCAAATAGTTTCATTTCCTTGCAAGTGGTAGGATGCAATTCTTGTCTCTACCCTTGAGGGTTAATCATGCAGCTGGAAATATTTCTTCATTTCTAACAACCATGCCTCAACCTCTTCTCCCTTTCTATGATCACCATTAAAAGATGGTAGTTTGATTTTCCTGATTTCACCTTGCAACATGTCTGCCTCGGGCCTTCTCCTCTATGTTGGGCGTAGGCCCAGTTTTGAGGAAAAGCAACACGTGTAAGGAAGACGCACATACAGGAAAAGCAACACGTGTAAGGAAGACACACATGAAGGAAAAGCAGCACGTGAAATACATATGCACATGTAGAAGAGGAAGGCATGTGAGGATCGTATGCAAGAAGACCTAGCCATGATAGGGTTAGCGTTTTGGTAAGAAGGTGTAATGGTTGGTAAGCCAAAAATATCTATAAGTAGGTACCTAGGAGTTCTAGGTCGGGGGGTTCATAGTTGGTTGGTCATTGTTACTATGTCGTTAGAAGACAACGACTGTAAATTCGATCTGTTTTGTAAGTTTTTGAGCTGAGGAGAGGAAATGAGGTAGATCTTGAGGGTTAGATCACAGGATGAGGATCCTGGTGTGATCTAGTCTACCTCATTGTAGATCTCGACCTGTTTGATGGAGAATTTTAATGCACACGACACTGTAGTTTTGGAAACACCATAATAAAAGAGCAGAGCAGCCAAATATTTGTGGACATATCCCAAGAGGGGTGAACCATGATAGATCATGTGTTATGTGATTGAATATTGTGTATTTCCTTTACTGTCAATGATTAAATGTTAGAAAAATGCGTGAATGACTAGTTATATCTGTTATTTTACATGCATGAAGAAGAATGACATGGTATTCAATATAAGTTGAATGTTAAAGTAAAAAATGAAGATCAGAGAGTTTAATCCCAGATCCCCACTCATTCCTAGGTTGCAAGCAATTGAGCATTGCAACCACCAATAGAACTATCTCGGGTGAGATTGCGCAGTGCACTCTGTGTACTATGTTTCCTTTTGGTTTACCAGAGGGGCCGATAGTTTCAAAGGAGTTTTGTTGGAAACCATGATAGACCTGAACCCAGGTCAACCCAAGAATGGTAGCAAGAGAAAAGAAACCAACAAATGGATATGTTTTCGGCTGGAACATAATGGGATTGAGTGAATGAGATCAGTTGAAGAATCGTGACAAGAATGTCATATCTGGTGAGTAAACATTAAAAGAATGAGAATATAACAGGGGATTTTTAGACCCTGGAACCCAATGAAGGTGGATATCAAGAGCTAGTTGAATACAAAGGAGCTAGAATTTGCACATAAAGATAACATAAACCCGAAGTTAACACCACATAAATATCTGGACAAGTATGTATTTAGCGACTTGCATGAAGTATTTTTCTATGATTTCTAACATGTGTTGCAGGAGTGGATATTGAGTTTGAAAGACAACCACCCTACAAATCAAATCAGACATATAGAATGGAATTCTGTGGATATCGTGCAATTACAACGAGTTGACAATAAATTTACACGCGTAGTAGATTTATGGTTAAACAACATTGTTGCAGGATTTATCACAGAATTTGCAGCAAAATATTGCGAAGTCTTATGGTGAAACAGAGCAAGAGTTTATAAAGGGACCTAGAGGTAGGTATATCAGATCGTTGTATACTTCCATCAAGATTTTACTATATAACAAAGGTGTAATGACAATGGCATCAGACAACTAAACTTCCCTACGTGCATAGGGGAAGGGGGGGAGCACTGACAAGAGACAAAGAAATGGAGGAAGATATGGATAAAGGAAAGAAGGAGGAGGCCTTGGATTGAATCATGATGGAGGAAGACCAGATCAAGCAGATCATGGAAACTTCCGGAAGAACGCGCAGTGGAACACCCTACCAATACAAGATGAACAATAAGAAGAGAGCCATAGTCGCGAGGGAAGGCTTGGCAAGTGACGAAGAAGAGGTAGAGGATCTTCGAGATGTGGAGAAGATTGAGGAAATACTATGTGCAACATATGAAAGGAAGACAAGAGGTCGAAGGGCAGGAACTGAAGGCAGAACTCCTATCCATATCAGTGTCAGTGTGGAACCTATAAACCCATGTGTGACCAATACACCAGAAACAACACCACCATTTAGAAAACCAAATTTCAGTGGAAGAGACACTGCAAGAAGTACATCTACATAGGGAGCAACAACTGGGGGAGCCAGTTCAGGAAGAATTAGTCAAGGATCTACACCGCGCGAAGGTATTATTCCAATACAGTTTGCAATGGAAAGACATGATCCCACCATCAAGTTACCATAATTCAATGGATAAGCATCAGAGGACCCTAAGAAGCACTTGTTCATTTGTGAAAAGATATAGGAAGAAAAGAATATCACAGATGAGGATACAAAACTTGTGCAGATAGCTATCACACTAAGAGACCGCGCACTGGATTGGTACACTAGCTTAGCTTCAAACAGTCCACCAGGAACAACCAGAATGATTGTGGATATCAAGAAGCTATTGATAAATGAATTCCATAATTCTAGCTCAAAGGATCAATACATGAATGAGATGATAGAGATCAGACAGAAACAAGGAGAATTTGTTTGGAGATTGACCAGAGATTCAAACGATTGAAGGGAAAGTTGAAGTATGTCATGACCGATATGCAACATAGACATCTATTTGTGAATTCCCTGCTACCACACTTGAAATACCCTTTGAGGCAGCAAAATTTTCAAACTTAGGCAAAGGCTCTGCAGGCATCCTTACAACTACAAGAGAACCAATATCAGAAGACATATCCAACAATAAAGGATTTGAAGGAAGATTTGAAGAATTTAACATTTAAACTGAACCAGAACAGGGGTAAGGAAAAAAGATAGGTTGTTTGGTGTACCACATGTAGGACAGAAGAACATCACAAGAACAAGTTCGCGACATTTATGCGGTGCATGGAAATAGGACTACCAAACCCTTTACCGATAGGAGGACTATGGTGTGAGATTTGTAAGACACAGAGGCATGATCCATATCATTTTCCAATGATGCATAAATACCAGACAGTGCCTAAGAGTTCATATTACAACTTTTTCAAGTTAGTAGGCCATGATGACAAAGATTACAGGACAATGGAGTTGATGAGGGAAAGAACATCAGACACTTATAGGGTGTAGGAAAACATTATGACAGGACAAGCTACACCACAATTTAACCAAGTACCAAACACATATAACACTGTGCCACAACAATATAACACTGTGCAACCATAGTATAATCCCGTGCAATATAATCAGGTGCCTCAGTAAAATGCCCCACAAGGAGATCGAGCTGTATACAGAGGCGGAGGACGAGGTAGAGGAGGCTTTGTAAGAGGTATAGGATCGATGGTATGCCATAATTTTCAACAACCATGACATTATGTAAGAAAATGTCCACTTCTACCTGCGACATGTATGTATTGTCGTGAATTAGATCATGACACAGAAGACTGTCCAACACTATTGGAGAAGATCCAGGAAAAGAGGAATCAGAACAATCAGAATGTTCAATGGATTTTTGTCAAAGTAAGGGATGATGGAAGAAATATCAACATAGTTACACATGGAGGAGATAAAACAAGAGATGACACAGTAAGACCAGATCCAACACAACACCAATGGGTGAAGAAGAATGTTGAACCATAGAATCAATTTGATGCACAAAACGAAAAGGAGCTATTCAAGCAAGCCAGACAAGAATTCTTGAAGCCATACATTTCATCTACATCAACTGCATAGCATACTCAAGACGTACCATTGTATGAGATGCCTTCATCGCTGGATCACACTAATGAAGCACAATCCTTAGAAAAATTAAGTACCATAAAGGATTTTCTACAATCGTGCGTTAAACTACTAAATGATCCATCATCTTTTAAAGTATTACAAAATATGTTAGAAAGATATAACACAGACGTAGAGGGAAATATAGAGCATAAAACAATTAATCACTTGCATACAAGGAGGAGGACAAGTAGAGAGTTCAGACTGAATGCCAACATTGGAGATTTCAACATGGGGGATATTATATTAGATTTAGGCTTCGAAGTAAATGTGTTACCCAAGAATACATGGCAATGTATGGGAGAGACCACATTATGATATTCACTTGTTCATTTGAAACTAGCAAATCAACATAGGGTTCTGCCAATTGGAGGGCTAAAGGGTGTGACAGTAGATTTGGATGGAGTGTGCACTAAAGTCGATTTTGAAGTGATAGAAATAGTGGATGGCACAACACATTATCCAACGTTTCTTGGCTTGAATTGGACATTTGAAAACCATTCCATAATCAATTTGAAGACAAGGAAGATGAAATTCGAGTCAGGAGAGTATGGATTCGTTGCACCACTAGACCCATCAGAAGGAGAAAGGTTTGTAGAACCCACTTTCTTAGACATGGAGGAAATCAACTAGTTATACAGAACCACCGCACGAGAAGAATATTATGTAAATCCAATTGTATATGGAGTACTCAGTTGGAGAAGCATCACATCATGCGCTTTAGACTCAGATACAAGGTTGGAGATTTGGCAGCAGAGATTATATGAAGTATCCACAAGAAGGTGTGCAATAATAGACCATGCAGTAAGATGGGTAGGTACAGAGATACGAGAACCTCCCAGTTTTCATGGGGTGAATGAATTAGAAGAATTCCTAACAAGATACGAAGATGAAGTGTTAGAAAATCATAGGCTCTTAGCTTTGGACATAACACTCAATGAAACACCTGCAAGATGGTGGGGTGTGCACAAAGAGATAGTCAAGCACTGGTACCAATGCAAGTGATTACTGCGCATTAGATTCAGAGCGAAACAAGGAAGCAATGAAATGAAGAGATACGATGGACAGGGGACACCAATAGAACACTTGGAGAAGTGAAGAACACTATGGAAAATGACACCACCAGAATAATGGCCTCATCACTTCATTCACACATTGGAAGGAATTCCAACAAACTGGTATGTAGACCAAGAACTACGCAGAGGCACTGTAGAATGGAAAACATTACAACATAATTTTGTAGTCACTTTATCATTTTAACATGAGAACCCCAACACAACACTCAAACAAATCAGAAGGGTGATATTTATTAAGGAACCAGAGGTTGAACTTATAATAGAGTATCAATAGTAGAATAGACAGACAATGAAAGAATTATTGTCACGCTATCATGTGCAGGAAGAAGCACCAGACGAAGATGACCCACACAACATTCAAATTACAGAAATTAAAGGAGAAAGAGAGGTGGAAGGTTCATCTCTGGCATCATAAGTAGTTTTTGCGCCAATCAAGGTGAAGAAAGCAAATATCGAGACAAATGATAATCCCAAAATGGCCAGTATTGGAGATTACTAGGATGAACAAACAATAGAAAGAATAACAGAATTGTTGTGCGAGTACAGTGACATGTTTCCAACAACCTTTATAGAGATGAAAGGAATAGCGGGAGAGCTATGAGAGATGAATATACCTCTCAAAACAGAGGCTAGATCTACCAGAAAACGATCGTATAGACTAAACCCAATATATAAGAAAAAAGTAAGAGCAGAAATTGACAGAACGATGGAAGCTGGAATCATAGGACGAGTAGAAGAATCAGAATGGATAAGCCGTATGGTAGTCCAAGAGAAGAAGCAAGGAGACATAAGGATATGTTTTGATCTGAGAAAGTTGAATGATGCTTGCCTACATGACCATTTTCCCAACCCTTTCACAGATGAGGTATTAGAGAATGTGGGAGGCCAAGAAGCATACTCATTCACAGATGGATTCTCAGGCTACCATCAGATCAAGATAGCTCCAGAAGACAGGTACAAGATCAATTTTTCTACATAATGGGGATCCTACCAGTACACACTCATGCCTTTTGGGCTGAAGAATGCACCAACAATATTCTCAAGATTAGTCATAGTTGTGTTCAAAGAATTCATCCATCAATTTTAGAAGTATATCTAGATGACTGGACAGTCTATAGTCTGTTGAAAGATCATGTAGATGTGTTAAGGATGATGTTGGAAAGATGCAGGCAGTGTCAGATATCATTAAATATCAAGAATTTCATATTTGGGACACCTATTGGAATACTACTAGGACATATAGTATGCAAACAAGGGTTATTGATGGACCCTACAAAGGTTGCAGTCATTGTTAACTTATCACCACCTAAATCAATACGCTAGTTGAGAGAAACATTGGGACATGCATGCTACTACAGTAAATTCATAAAAGGGTATGCGCAGATCACTGCACCGATGGAGAAACTGTTGAAGAAGGATAGTAAATTCTAGTGGAATGAGGACTGTCAATGAGGTTTGGACATTCTAAAAGAAAAAAAATGGTCACAACACCTATACTAGTATTCCCAGACTGGGAAAATACATTTCATGTTCATGTAGATGCATCAACCATAAAACTTGGAGTTATTAGGGCAAAACTAGGAGCAAGAGAATTAGACCATCCTATAGAATTTGCAAGCATAAAACTATCAGAGTCAGAGCAGAACTATGATACTACAGAAAGAGAAGGCCTAGTAATGGTATATGCACTGCAAACGTTCAGATACTACCTACTTGCGAAAAACTTTAAAATGTTCACAGATCATTCTGCCCTTAAGTAGCTAGTCAATAAACCAATGTTGGGGGGGAGAATCTGTAGATGGTTACTGTTGTTTTAGGAATTTGAATTTGAAGTGATAGTCAAACCAGGGAAGTTAAATGCAGTACCCGATCACCTGTTAAGGATCACCAATGGAGATGAACCTACAAATTTAAAGGACAACTTCCCTAATGCATAGTTATTTTTAGTCCAAGTAGCTGATGAATATTTTGCTGACATCACTGAATATTTGAGTATAGGGATTACACCATAAGAATTCAACACTGTGAAGAAGAAAAATACGGTAGTCAAAGTTGCAGAATATCAATTGATTGCAAGACACTTATACAAGATGGGCGCAGGCAACATCTTGAGAAGATGTGTACTAGAACATAAAAGGCCTAGGATTTTAGCAGAGGCTCATGAGGGAATAGTTGGAGGACATCATGCAGGAAAATATACTGTGCAGAAGGTATTTCACGCAAGATTATGGTGGCTGACCATTCACATAGATGTAGAGGACTACTGCCAGAGATGTGATGTATGTCAGAGGGTTGGAAAACCTAATAGATGGGATGAGATGCCCCTAATACCATAAGTAACCTTGCAAATATTCGGTAAATTGGAAATAGACTTTGTGGGACCAATTAACCCATCAGAAAAAAGGTCAGGAGCAAGGTATATCATTATTGCGACATAGTACTTAACGAGATGGGAA
>JASDQU010240612.1:113389-134810 GCA_032191745.1 Picea mariana | reverse complement strand
TTTTAATGAGATTATGTCTAATATCAATGTTATACATGGATGAGGATGTTTGTACTCACCTTGAAAGAACATGCATTGGAATGCTTTCATGCTCGTGGTTCAAAAAATATAACTTTATTTGTAGGATTGATCAAAGCTTTTCGAGAATGTTGGGATCCTAGTTATGGAAAATGATGTATTGAGGTTCACACGATGGGTGTTATTTTGGATGTGAAGAACAAGGAGATACAATATCTTACACCTCTTTTTCTCAAAGACCCTTATGAAAAAATGATTGTGAAAATATGCGAAAGGATTGAAATGATTAAATCATTGAATGATTTCTTGGACTCCATGGAAAGGGAATATAGTATGTTTGAGGATGAATCACGTGAAGAATGACCATCCTTTTTCTTTATCCCATTTCAGAGAAACCCCTTATGAATGAGATTTACAGATTAGAAGAAGTCAAAGAAGATGATGATATATAAGACCCTATTTCAGTGCCACATGAAGAAGATCTTGGTTATGAGAGAATTCAAGCATCCACCTCATTCTCCTTTGAAGAAAAGGGTATAGTCCTTTCCAAATTGATGTATACGTTGATGATTTGGAGAGTGTTGTCATTGAAGAGAAACCCTTGAGGGATGATGAAATTCTATATGTATTTACCTCTTCATGTGAGGAGAATGAGGGCAGCCAAGGGCATGTTTTTTACCAAATTGATAGTCATAATTTAGTAATGGATTGCTGTAATTTTTACGGGGATCCTATCTATGATAGGAATGGTGATGATTCTTAGTAAATGTTTTCTTACCCCTAGACATGCTAACATTTTGGGGAAAAGTGCAATTATTTTACCTTTTGGATATCCATGCCTAATAAGTGTATGTTCAAAAAATTCTATGAGAAATTTCCAGCCATGTTTTCCCATAAATTTTGTATAATGTTTTTAGAAAATGAAGTATGCTTTTAATAATAAAAGTGCAGAAATTTTTCAGCCGCTGACTCTTTCAGATTTTGGTGTATTTTCATGTGACATTTCAGCTGGAAAGTGTGCTTCTACAGCTGGAAATTGCATGGGACAAGAAGGTTTTCAGTTCGAATTAATTTGCAGAAATTTATATCCATCTTCTTGCATATTTGTGGAGCCACCTAAGCCCTTATTTCTTGAGGGAATAACATGTTTTTCATTAGAGTACATTAGCACTATCCTTAGTGGATAGAGCAAGCATGTAGTGGCACATGTCCTTTTTATGATGATGTTTATGTTGGATGCCATATACATGATTTTGTTTCATTTTTCAGCCATATTGCTATGGAGTTTTTGGCATACATTCATGTTATTTTTTGTGTAGCCTTGTTTTGGTTTATGACCAAACACAAGGGAAGAGTTCATGGCATTGATGAGATGATTCAATGGCTCCATTAGATTTATGATTTCACTTGGTTTTTCCATCCTGATAGTTAGAAGGGTGGTATAAATAAGCTCAACATTCATGAGCACTAGGTTTACTTTCATGCTATCTTTGGCATTGTCGACTTATGACATTTTCTATGTAAAGTCAATTTTGAGCTATTGTTGATGTGATGGACTATATGGACATATTATGGTGTATGTGGTGTTTAGATATGTGAATGTGGATCCATCCCACCACATGGTTTTCTCTTTCTTGCTAGTTTTCTTGACAGACAACCATATATTCTTGATTTCTTATACACTCTTCTTTGAGAGCACATGTCCCCAAGTTGGATTCAGTTGTTACATCTCATATTGTATGAGGGTTAAACTTGTGATTTTCATCACAATGGATGGGTTTAAAATATGGTATATATGGAGTTTTTATGGATTGGTGGTATATATCTTCATATTACTTTATTGGGTTGGTGTTTTGGTGGAGGAGACTCATTTTCTCCCTGGTGGATTGTCATATTTGGATGGCTTATGGTGCTCCTCTCATATTTCATGCCTTTGATTGATGGATCATCTTTTTGTATGATGAGATACTTGCTACCTCACATGTTTTATATTAGCATCATGGTTTTTCCCTTGGTTTTCATGATACACTTTGCACATATGTATGATGGTTTTAAATGGTGGTCTGAGATGTGACATGACATATTTCTAGTGAGTGGAAATTCATGAGGGGGGGGGTTAATATGGAGGCACATACCCTTATTGGAACCTCCCTTATGGCATGTTCAACCACTGCCTCAACAGTGGGTGCACAGTGTCTAAAGGAGATTATATTACTAAGTACACTTGTTTGATCACCCCTCCCCCCGCATCTAGAGAATATCACCATTGTGGAATTACTTCTGATGATTTATTATCATTATACCATGGTTAGGAGATGTGCCTTGTCTTCCTTGTCAAAATCATCCATTGTGTAGAGCTTTACATCGAGAACATGTGGTGTTTGAAGGCTATTTCAGGGTCTTGCATGCATTCATCACACATTTAATTTACCCTTAACACATTCATGGAAGGGGGTACCCATCAACATAGGGTTTCCCTAAGTTTGATTGGTTCATTATTGCTTCTAGATGTGGTGATTTAATTATTGGCATATTCACTATGGTTCATAATTATAATTATGGAGTATTTCTCTGTGGCACACATTTTTATGGTGATCTGGCACATTTGTCCTGATGGTGTGGAGCACATAGCCCTTGGAGTTTATTTTACATGTTGATGACACCTTGGCATGGTTGACATTTCACTTGTGGAGAGAACTTTGTGTTTAACCCCTTTCACATAGTTCCAACATAATTTATTTGGTTATTTGACATGGTTTGGCTTGGTTAAAAGCTATTTGCATGAACACCCTCGCTTATTGGGCTTGTGTGCATACTTGTAGTGATTTATCTAGAGGTAGAGTATGGTTTTATTGGAGCACTCACCTTGCTAGCACACATGTTGAGGCATCTTCACATTTTATTATTATTTTATTRCCTAGTGATGTGGTCACCCCCTCTTCTTGGAGTTTATTGGGGTGCRTTATGACTTGGCACGTACATATATGACATGGTGGAGATGAGGGTGGGTTTTACCCTTTGTTTTTCTTTCCAACTCATGGTATTGCATTATTTTATGATTTGTTGGCAAACATTTACTTGGTTGAATACATTGGAAGGAGGTTGGAACACTTGTTTAGGGTGCACCTTTGTGGGGTTGGTTGAGCGTCATTATGGCCATCATTGTGGGTTGAGTCATTACTCTTGGGACATAATTGTTTTCACGTTACTTGAGGAGTTGTAACCACCTTGGAGTATATTTCATTATTGTTTGAGGTTTTGACATGGTCAAACACTTTGAAGATGAGTTGGTTACACATTGGAGAAGGTATCTTTCTATTTTGAGAGTGATACCTACCTATTTCAGCACGAACCATAATAGTAAGAGTGATGCATAATGACAGAACCAATCATATTACATAAATAATAGACTGTGGAGCTTTCAACCTCATTCTTTGATCCTCCATTTTGATAATTAGAAGCTTTAGAAGCTAGATTTATTTCGAAGGGAATCTTCTCGTTCTATTACATATGTATGTGCGGATGGCCATAATTTGGAAAGCCAATGAATTGTTAAATTGTCGCCATAACTCGTAGGGGAACCGATCGGGAGAAGTAATGTCATAATAGTTACTTTAGTGACTCGACCTTCCATTCATGCCAGTAAGGGCTTCCCCATCGAGGCCTTAACAACTTCAACCTTTAGCAACCCTACCCCTTCTAAAGGAGTAACCAGATCTGATAGCGGCTTTCTTTAACGATGGGGGTTTCCCAAGCAATCACTGAATATAAAAAAGAGGGGCGAGCGGATCCATTGGAAGGTGATTCCCTTTGTTCGTTCGTGCCTTAGCGTTTCCAGAATCTGTTACCACAATAGGCATCTATAGTCGCCACCCACGTCAGGTGAACCCATCAAGCAGCCAGCCATCGTTTCTAAAGAGCCAAGTGATCGACTCCTTGAAATGAAAACTTATGATTCTCCCAAGAAAGCTCCAATCTTAATATGTCATCTATAAGATATTGCCTTCTACAGGCTTCCTACCTGTAAGGCTCAACCCTTGTTTGAATTCAATGTCGAAGCCAAACCTATAGATTTGTGTGTTCCTTTTTCTGAATAGTTGTGCTCTATTCGAATCAGGGCCGGAACAACAGGACAAGACTATTCTTACCGCCTTTGATCAGTCAATCGGGCGTCTAAATCAATCAATATGTCCCTATTATCAAATTAGACTACTTCTCAAGTAGGACACATGGGAATTGCTAAAGCAGGGCGCATGGAAATTGGGTTCCCCCTCTTTATCAAAAGGGTTTCCCTAGCATAGATTGATTCAGTCATATAACGTTATATGATCGATCATGTTGAGGTCTCTAAACTTACTCCTCCAAAGAGAAAGAATTATGGCTAAACCAATTCATAGTGTGTGATGGCAAGGCAGCTACAAGAACTTAGCGAGATCCATCTTCGAGAATATGGAGATAGACGACATGCTCAACCTATCTATAATAAATAAATAGGGAGAGAAAATGGGCTGTGTTCCTCTCTTGGTCCAACCAGTGAAACGAGAAGGGATAAAAAATGCATAAAGAAAGCTTGATGGGATATTGAATTTCCTTCTAAGCGAGGTACCGCCTGCATGAGGCGGAGGAAAGCTACTCTGAAGAATGGCAATGCTATATTTCTTTCTCATGCACAGTGATCCACTCATATGGTTGGATAGCCAGATAGTTTGGTTGGTCGGCTTCATCCCATATACCCCAAAAGGAGGGTGAGTTATAAACACTATACCCCGGAAGGAGGGTGAGTTATAAAAAGGCTTATTACCACTGTTATTGAGGCTAGAAAATAAAGGTTTCTTGGGCTAATAGGGCTGGCCCGCTAGCCGCTTTTCAAAGGGTTATGTCTTTGTGGTTTAATCAACATGAAAAAAACCCTTATCAATTGTTAATGAATAAAGAAATTCCCATTGATCCATGTTGAATGGAGAAAGGGGGTCGGGAAGGTGAGAAATGAGTTCATAATGGTGAGCTCATTCAGCCACGAGCAGGGCTCATTATTTCGAACCGAGGCGTCACGAAGCACGAAAATATACAGATATGTTGGCTATTATCCGAGCACAAGCATTGAAGTTCGAATTGAACCAACCCTATTCGATGACGTATATCAAATGAATATTACTATTGAAAAGAAAAAAGTGTTTCTCCTGTGAGCCGAGTTTCGACATAATCTTAAGTCAAGACACCAATGTCTAGCGACACTATATAGGATATCCATATTCGCAATGGGATGATTCACGGTGGAATACGTTGATAATAACCTTTCATTTCTATTAGGTATGGGTAGGACTCATCGACCAATTATTAAGCGGTGGTACCTAGTAGCAATGGGACCTCTATTAAGCGGTGGTACCTAGTAGCAGTGGGACCTCTATTAAGCAATGGTACCTAGTGGCAGTGGGACCTTGTGACCAGACCAAAGTAGACCCGCGGACTTGTTCATTAAAATCCATTCTGAAAAAGCGAAGGGAGATGTCGACCACCCATCTACCTCAACAACAGTTATGGTAATGGTTCAATTTCTGTCTTTCTCAAATATTATTAGTAGATCTTATTAATAGAGTGCTTGAGCCTAACACAATTCTTTTGGTAGAACCGAAATCATTAATCAATTCATTAAAAAGGGGCAGGAACAATGCTTCTTTATTCCCACTCACCTTATCGAACACTAGTTGATTCGTTAGTCCATTTACTGCACTAGCTATGGGGGGGCAGAATAATAAGAAGAAGCAGAGGAAGAGGAAGAAGAAAAAGCTAGAGTTGAGAAAGATAATTGGCGGGAGAAATTACTCCCTTGGGATCTATGTTGTCCCTCGGTTCTTCCTATCACTTATAATTCTTCCTCTCACTTATAATAAGAATTTGTTAGCTGATAAAGATTGGTTGATATATTCCCACCTTCAATGAATAGATATTGTTTTCTAGGCCTAATTCTTAGATCTGTCCTCCTTCTAATTCTGAGAAAAGGGATAGGCGATAGGTGAGAGCTTTTAGCTTGGACTCGGAGATGGAACACATTCTTTGTTGGTAATCAATAGATAAATAGGGGTGTCAGCTTCATAATCGGGAATAGAGCACCCAAGAAATAGGAGTAATAGGAGTTAGGATCGGGTGATAATATAGGAGTTTGGAATCAAAAAGAGAGCACCACTAAGTCACCCCTGGGCAAGTTACAACAGTCATAGCAAGCAAGCCATCTTATGACAGTCATAGTGGGTGGGGTACAACAGTAAACGAGTTGCATATCGCATGTCACACCTACCCCTTCTACGGTCTTATGATTGATAAATGAATTCCCCTGAACCTGAGGCTCTGCATCTCAACTGGGGTACCCACAAAATGAGTTTACAATCTACAAGTTTTTCTCCAACAATAGAAGTAATAGATGGCTGACCTATGGCCTATGCTCGGTATTATCATTACAGTATTCATCTGAGTATGGAACCCAATTTAGGGCTGTGCGAGGAAGGAACTCGTATCTATAGTAATGCACGCACACCTTTCTCTATATATTTGGAAGATATGGGTAATAGTCTCGCCAAACTCCTATTGGTTGCTTGGTGGTGGGGTAGGTCAGCCTGGGATGGCTTGGGTTTTAAGAAGTGATGAGGGTAGGTGGATTCAGGGCAAGAATTCTTAGTGGGTGGGTTTATGGTACTAAGTTGAAAGACGTGCTCAACTTGTTCATGGCTCTATCTGTTGCCCAACAGAAATTGTATTGACCCCTGTCCTTTTCTCAGCAACAGTCTTTATCCCCACCTTATTGTACCGAAGAATTCACCAATTAATCAGAGCAAGCTAATGCAAGATTTGTAGTTCGTGAACAACAGGAATGGAGACATTCGATCAAGATATAACCTAATAGATGAATATCTTAGGCAGCGTCCCTCCCAATCCTACCCTGAAATTCCCCCTGGCTGGTAGGGCCTACCCCAACCATTGCCCAGTTCCGGTGGTTTGTCATGTTTACGGAAGGAAACTCGTGAAGGTAAGGTGCACGCCCACCCACTACGTTTATTTCATATTCAATGCCTCGAAGGATCAGGGTTTAGCACGGGGATTAATTCCTTGAAGGTACGGTGAAACAGGTAGTCGTGTGAACCTTGAGGTTAAATGTAATGTCCCATTTTTCCTAGGCAGTCGGGATACCGTGATGGTTTATGCAATTTCCCATAAACCATTAGACGGATGAGCTAGGGAAACGAGACTGGTAAAGTCACTTTCGAATTATAAAGTGAAAACTTAGGAAAAGTGAGTTTATTATTATTAAACCCCTCTTTGAAGGTATTTTTCTCTAATTAATAATTAAATGAATATTTAATGGAGAAAAGTACAAGTGAATGAATAAAAAGGACGATTGAGGGGAAAAGAGATTATGGACTATTCATTTTGAAAATTGGATTTGGAGAAGAGCTCGGTGAGCAAATGAGGGTTTCAGTTGGGAACCCATTCGGCACCTCAGATTCGGCAGTGAAACTATTTTCCCTAGCCGTGGAATCTCGGATTCGGCAGTGAGACTATCTGCCCTAGCCGTGGAATTGGTTTTCATTTGCAGGTAACTGGCATTGTGATCCCAGGAGTTTTTTTTGTCGAAGGAGGTTTCATTTTTAGTTTTGAAGAAGAGGAAGCGTTTTCTCTAGCTCGTGTGAGAGGATTGGGAGTTCCTTGGGCTGGACGCATATTCCAGTGTGGCTGCGTGTTTCTTTGGTATTGGACGTGTCTCCCTCTCCCACAGGCTGCATGTCCTTCATTTGTTGCATGAGGGGTCAAGCAAGGAGGCTGCTGGACGATTTTCTTGGCTGTTGCGAGTTCATTGGGAGTTGGTCGTGCATCTTCTTTATGGGCTGAGCATCATACCTTGCTGCTGTCTGTGGTTGATTGGTGGCTGCATTTTGTTTCATTTCCAAGTCGTGGGGACTACTAAACCAAGTTGTTGGTCGATTTCCTTTTATGCTCCGGGTTCCTCATGCTTTGAGCCGTGTATCTCTTCCTTATGTTGCGTGGGGATGAGAAGGGTGATTGTTGATGGTCGTTCCCCTTTTTTTTACTGTTCCTGGCGTTATAGAGGAGCACATTTCTGATTTGGGGGCTGCCAAATCGCCCAAACCAAACAGTAGACAGCCAACACATGAGTCGGCCTCCATTGACAAATCGTGTGGACAGAATTGGGGATTTTCTCATCGCTCGGTGAGATTGGAGGCTGCAAGTGTCACCTATCAGTCTTTGTCATCATATAAGAGAGGTGTTTTATGCCATTTTGATTGTAATAAGCTCAGCCATTGACATTCAATAAAATCAGCCTGAGATTGATTGTTTTGCTCATTGATATGTGAATGTTTTTATCATAATTTTATGGGTTTTGTCCAAACATCAAAAATTGCACTTGACACTTCATTGGGGAGGTATAAGGGGTTAGAAAACTAATGCATTAGTGAACAAAACAACGAGACATCCTGTTTTCCATTCAATTTTCACCTACAGCCATAAATTCAGAAGCATGCAAAGTGTTTGACGAAAGTCCAACACCAAAACTTGAAGGTTTTTCCTCACTTTCACAACTTAGAATATTTCAGTGGTATCAGAGCATGATCTTGGCCAGCTGTGGGAGACATTGATTTCTGAGGAAGGGCTATGGAACATCACTTATAGGCGTAGGAGGTACAGAAGCGTAGAGGGTAGAGAAGAAGAGATAGAGGGTACTCCAGGGAAAAATGCAAATTTGCCAGAGGACAGAGAGGATGGTTTGTTCAGAGGGCTTATGAAAGCCTTACAGGATATTGCAGAGGGCTAGAGAGAGACCCGAGAGTTCATGGGCAGAATCACAAGTTATGCTCTAGGGAGCAAGCATGGTGAAGAAAAGGGGGAGAGCAGCCAGAGAGGGAAGATGGAAGAAAGGGGAAACACACACAGACCGCATGTTGAGGTGATCACCTCCAAGACCGGCCCCCAGAACCGCCCTCAGGACTACAGCGAGATTCCTAGATCGACCATGCCCAAGTTCTTAGGACCACCGGAGACAGGTGTAGGAGGGCAGGTAGAGCAGGACGAGCCATTAGCAGCTTATTTCCAGGAGTATAAGGCCATGGATCCAGATCTGAGAGAAGCTATGACTTTTGCCGNACCTACAGCCATAAATTCAGAAGCATGCAAAGTGTTTGACGAAAGTCCAACACCAAAACTTGAAGGTTTTTCCTCACTTTCACAACTTAGAATATTTCATTAAACCTAACCTGAACTGGCAACTGGCTATCATCGTATAATGAGTAGATTTTTATTTCTTTCACAAGGTCGCGCCCCTCGGCATAAGAATAAAGCTAATAGATGGTTGGTACACCAACAACTGCTAAGATGATGGGGTCAGGTGGTGCGCTTGCAACACCTACCTACCAATGTTTATTCCTCGCTTGGTCAAAGGGTTACTCTTACACCCACAACCTACCTTTTTCATAAGGAACCAGGGTTACTCTCTTTACCTTTACCCAAAGGGACAATAACCTATACTAAATCTTTAGGTCTTGCCTTACCATGTCGGGACATTTTGATCTGGCCAAGTCGCAATGTCTCATTTTTTGTAGGATGTTCATTGTATCTGTATTGATAGGGGGAGGAGCCTATTCTGGATAGCACTCTCCATTGGGCTCCATATTATATAGGCATTCTCTCTTCAAGTTATATCCCCACCAAAGGCAGGCTCGCTCTCTAAGCATTGGTTAAGGCTCTCCCACGGCTCAGGATATACACTAGAATACTCCCACCCAAGCCCTGCCCTTACCCTGCTAACACAGGCTTCTTATCCATCATCTCAGTCTGTCGCCTAATTTCAGCCAGCTATCCTCCCACCTGCTCTGCTCTTGATCCAACCCAGCGGCTCTCACCTCATCTCCATCAGAGTGAAGGAGGGAATATATACCAGATTATGGCGGTCGTAAGGGGGCGAAGCGAGTGTAGGAACATCCAATTAAAGGAGCATAATATAAAGTGGTCAACCTTATATAAAGGAAGAAGTGGGGATGAATTAGGAAAGGAGCGGGGCTGGAGCCTATGATGTGAGAATGCAGATGCATGCTACCCAGAAAACTGCTCACAAGTCGAGGAGGGAATGGTGACTATACCTATGAGGTTTCAAACCTTAGACATCTAGTTTTGTGGAGCCTTTATTGCGCATGTGTTCATACATTTCATGGGATGTACACCTCATGGAGGCTACTTGTTATTTTGAGGAGGTTTTACTTGGTCCACCCTACTGAGGAGTGCACCCTTGAAGAATATTTTATTACTTTATTGGAGGACACACATGTGGGAGCATATTTTATCATTTCATGGAGCCTTGACATGGCCAACTAACCACTTATGGGGGAATACCACACTTATTGAGCTTATCTTGTTGGAGGTTATTACAAGGCATAACAAACCACTCATTATTTTATTATTGTTTAATTTGTCTCATGAGTTGGTTATGTGAGAGAACATTGTAATATTGTTTTCCTTAGAGATAAGAATGTTTCTAGCATATTTTATTAATTCTTCGTGGAGAATAAAATGGATCTTAACAAGGCATTGCTACTTTCAATAAGGAAGTTGTTAAAGAGGTTTTAACTTTAATATTTTATGACGTTGGCTAAATGTTCTACCTTTTGGTTTTTTTGGCCGGAATCCGGTGATTTAAATCTGGACAAAATCGTTATTTTTTTGTTGTTTAAATTGCATTTTTAAATGCATAAATGGATTCAACGTGCTGAAAAACCCCTGGGGCACTCTGATTATACAAACTTAGGCACTCAAATATGCAGATCCAACCATTCCTCACCAGATTTCACGCAAAATCAAATTGAAAAAATCACCGGAAAATAACCAAAATGTAGAACGTTTAGACTACACTATATTTTATTGTATCCCTTTGAGAACTAATGGATCTAGGGAGAAAATGACTTGTTTATTGTAAAAGTGATGGAACTCACTATATTTAAAGAATACTTCTCTCCATTTGTAAGAATGGTCGGATTTGGATGTTTTCCCCTTGAGCTTTGTTGAAGATATTGAAGGCCATGGAAAGTTGGAGGTTTCTACTATTGCGGCATATTTTATTAGGATTAATTACTAAAGACTAAGGATGGAAATACTTACATCAATTGTATGTTGAGGGGATAAAATATAGATAGCATTATTCCTCATTAAGAATATTGTGCCTATGTTAAGAATAAGAAGAATTGTGGTTGATTCCCCCATTATGTTCTCTGCATCTACTGTTGGAAATGCTAGTGTATGCATTCTTTCATTATTCAGATTGGTGTTAATTTTTATAAACTTGTAGTAGATGCACATTTTGATTCATTTGGAGGCCTTTCTTAAGTCAAGTTCCTCTCAAAATATTTATGTTTTAGTGGACAACAAGATAGGTTTGTTTGTTGGTTCTTTATTAAGACTATATTCACTCCTATTATCATAGTTGTTTTCCTCATTAGTTGATCATTAAGTCAACTTCCCCATTGGATTTGACACTAGTCTTCGTCCATTGATCACCCTATTTATAAAATATTTGTTTACAAATTTTGTTTTTCTAAAGCTAACTCTTCATAATCACCTTGAGCCTTATTGTAACAAGCTTTAGTAATCCTAAGTTAGGGAAACCCCCCTTTAGTTGGAGAAGAGCCAACCTAAAGAGAGGGAAAGTGTTAATGTGGTGATAGTGGGTATCCTTTCCAAGTTGCCCTTAGGTTTTGACCTTGTGATTAAGAATTTAACACCTTGGGTGAGGGTTTGAGAGGTAACACTTATCATAGAGGACTTAGCACCAAAAGCTCTAGAGTTAGCAAAAGATATAGTTTTACATAAAAGGTCCAAAACAACCAAAGGAGCAAGTATGAACCATTAGATAAAATTTGAAGTCTAAAATGGGCCTCCTAAGTAAAATAATAAAATAAGAGTTATGAATTTTCGAAGGGAAAAAAAGAAAACTGCTTTTTTAATCGTATTTTTGACCTATCTTCTTATAGGTTTACTTAAATTTCAAGCACAGGAACTCATTGGATGTGGAATTACATTCTACATCTTATGAATACCTACTCTTCATAATTTCGATAGACCCACAGTGCGATAAATTGGAAATACATGAAAATCATCTTGAGGCCTTAAATGACAGTGTTTGGGGTAAAACATTTGTGGGCTTAGCTCTTAATCTTTTGAAACTATTCTACACTTCAAGAGCTTCCCAATGTCATAAATACCACCTCAACGGAGTTTGTATGTGGAATTTATGCCTCTCACAAATTGACATATCATGTTGACCACCATGATATTGAGTGGATGCCATGTTAACTTCCATTACTCATACATGTGGATCTAGTCATGTGTAGAATTTCAAGAATATTGAAAAGAGTCCAAAACCCTAACATTAATTAGGGGTTGAGCATGCAAAAACCCTAACCCTAACCCCAGATAGCTATAAGGATAGGTTAAATATTGGGCCACTAGGAAAGGAAGGGTTTTGACTCTTATTGTATTGTGTATTTTTCCATAATTGAGTAGAGCATATCGGAGTGGGATATTGAAGTAGAATAGAGGAAGTAGAAATTCCTATAACATCCATATTAGCCACAATGTCCATGGAAACTCCATAGTGAGTGTCCCTTTCTTTGTATTTGCATTTCATAACTAATAAAAAAAGAGTAGAGCATAAGCCTCACCTTCTAGATGGCTTTTCCCATATTGGGTTTTCCCAAGGTACATCATATGTTCATTGTGTGGATGGTGTCTTATTTGCTTGTCTCATTCATTTCAGTTTCAACTTATTTAGTATTTCACACATTAATATAGTAACATTAAATCTAGAATCTAAGTAAAACACAACATAATAAGAGATTTCATAATATTGTAAGATCTATTCTAACAAATTGTTCCAATGGTCCAATATCCATGGTAGTATACAAATCATAAGAGGACACATGGAAGATTATAGTTGGGGGCAATATTTCCAAAATCGTTGGCAAATACCAATCGAGCTTGAGTGACAAAAAGTTCGAGAGGTCCATCTCCCAAAAAATCATGCACCTTAAGAATAAATAACTAAATGGAATCTATGATGTATGACCACTCTATGACCTAGTGGATTATATAGATTCTCCCCACTTTCATATATGTATTTAATCATTATTTTCATTCATTGTAAACACTTCATTCTTTTTTATGTCTATGTTTTGGTTCTTTATATTGTTTGGAGTTACCAAAAAAAATTCCTAACCAATGAATCTCTCTAAATAATAGTAAGGCTTAACAAACTCGATTTTAGCATTACAGATTAAATCAAACATAATTACATGGGTGTAAAGGAAAATAAGGAATCAAGTAGGGAAAAAATATTGCAACAAGAAAGCTATAAAGCAAGGCTTCTAGTAACCCGATGAAGATGTGAAGTTCATCAACTATATCACTTTCTGTAGACATGGTTGTGGGTCATCACTTTCAAGAGAGATGGTAATTCCTAAAATCCCTCTATGCTATTAATCTAATTCTATATTAAGTAAACTCTAGACATAAAATGTTTTTAGGTAATTTTTAGGTATTATTTTTGTAGGATTGTAGTGGTGGCCAGAATTGTAGGTTGAGGTGGATGAACTACTTAAGCTTGGGGATTAAGCATTTGAAATTCTTCACTAAAGAAGAGAATGTCATCGTCAATGTTCAGACTAGAATAAAGAAAAGGTTCATGTGGATGATGGATGATATATGGTGGTCATTCACAAACTCCTTTTTGGTTGCATATTTGGATGACATCCTCATCTTTAGCAAAACCTGGGAGGAACATTTGAAGCACATTCAACAAGTCTTGGGCACCCTGTGACAACAGAAGTTATATGTCAATTTGGAGAAATGTTCCTTTGACATACAAAAAATCCAATATACAGGATACATTGTGGATTAACATGGTGTGCATGTGGATCCAACCAAGATCCAAGTCATCCATGATTGGTAGATACCAAAAACATTGACTAAGCTCCCTAGATCACAAATCTTATTAATGCTTTAGTTCTATAATATTAATAATATCACCACAATTATTAGTATCGTCACTTATTACTTATTATACGCTAGCATTAATAACCTAATACTATTATTATAGTACTTTAATGGTAATATCTTTAAAAATAATACCTTATTACTATGAAATTAATTTGTTTTTTATATTTTTTTAACCTAGTATTAATACCTTACTAATACTTAGTACTATTCTATTATTATTTATACTTTAATTATTATTCTATTATTACCTATTATATTATAGTCTATTATTGTTTATACTTTAATTATTATTGTATTATTACCTATTATATCATAATTATACATTATACTTTAAAATTTAAAATTTAATAACATAATCCTATTATACCATTATAATATTTAATAATCCAATACTACTAATAATACCTTATTAAATATGTTAATAATACCTAACCTAGTATTAATAACACCTTATTAAAATACTCTAATAATGTCATAACCTAGTATTGAGTCTTAATAATACTTTTATAGTAAACATAGTTATCGATTTAATGAGAACTTTGACCTCAGAACGAGAACTCTGGACCAAAAAACCCATATTTTTGAATAAAAAACATCAAAATCAACCCCCAAATCAAAAAGTGGTGCTACTAGTAGCACCATTTTTTTAAACAAGGTCAAAATTACAACATTTTTCAAACATGGTCTTCAAAACTTAGACAGTAGCTCAGTAAAACCTTATAATCAACACCTAAAAAAAATGTTTTTGTTTTTTTTTTCTTTTCAAAACGTCAAAATTTGAGATAATTTGAAATCGTATTTTTAGCACTTGGTACCATTAAAACCAAAACCTCAAAATCAACCATCAAATTGAAAATCACTGCTACCGGTAGCACCCATTCTAAAATTGGGGTATGAAAATGACACATTTTTATAAAGTGGTAAAAGAACTCATCATTACTGTAAACAAAATCATAAAATCAATCCTTAAATTTTTACTTTTTAAATCTTATTATCACTCAAAGCACAAGGTAATACATAATGTCATGAAAATATTACAATATACTTTAAAAATTCAACGTCACTTTTTAATAATTTGTTTACTTATAATAAGAAAAATTAAATACAAGTTACATTGAATGAAACATAAATTATTTCTTAAAAGTATTGTTATATTGTCCATATTCAAAACATATGAGCTAAGAAAATTTATTATATTATCCATAATCAAAAACATATCATTCATAAAACATAACAAAAGATTCATAACTTCATGTAAGATCATATGTAAGTTCAATGCTCATTTCTAGTTACCATACAAACATCATATGGATAAAAAAATGCATAAAATGTTTCATACACTTATTCAAATTGACTCGTGGTTTCTGAAATATCGTCAGAGTCTACATTGTCTTCAGATGAATGATTGGATGAAGATGTAGATGATCCATACTCTTCTCTATTGTCGATGAATGCACCATCTGAGTCTGCATGCATGCCCAACATTTTAGATGTCAAATGCCTTTTAGATCTACGACTAGGTTCAACATACTCTCATCTTACATTTATTTCTTGTGGCAACAACCTCTTGATAATCTATGTTGTATTGGAGTGAAGAGTTCCTCTCTTTGTCAAATTGAAGTCATAAACAAGTATGTCAACATCATCTAATTTTAAGAGGTTCGTGCAACGATGAGTTGTATTTTTACCCTTTATTTTTCTCTTTCTATTGACATGTTTCTTGATCCAGGAGGCTCCCCAGGCTCAGAAAATGCTCAAAAATCAAAGTTCTCATAATTGGATGAAACCAATTCCATCGTGACCGACTCATCGCGCTGATTCTGTCCATATATTCATTTCCTCAAAACAGACTCCGGATGTGAAAAATATCGCACGACAATCAAATTCTTCTATGGGAAAAGTCAATGGTCAACTGGCAAATGAATAAGTGCCACTTGGCCCAGACATGGGAAACCACGTGGCACTTCACTACTGGTTGGAATGTAAAAAGTATTTGGGGATCCATGGGATTCGAACCTCTGACCCATGGCTAGCACCAAGTCTTTGGAAAAGTTCAATTACCAACCTACCAAAAGTCAAATTTATGAAAAAAAACCCACTTTCCTATAGTTTTGGGGTCAAATATCCAAAGGAGGGCACAAGAGGGCTAGGGCTAAGCCCCAGCACGTGGTTTCATTATAGGAGCGCATCCAAGGGATAATTCTGGGCGCACCCAAGGGCAGATTAGCCTAGATCCCATGGAAGGCGCCCCAAAACCAGGAGCTAACAGTTAAGGGGGTTGGCGCATAGCACTTGGAGCACTGGCACTTGGCCATGTGGCCCCATGTGACCTGGTAAAGGGGGCGCGTGCCCTTTCTTGGGGGCTACTCTGCATTTTTGGTTTAAAAGTGGTTTTTAAACATTACAGAGGTGATTTTTGCCTGATATTATGCCCAGAAAATGGATTTTTTGAGGATTTTAGGCCATTTGAAGGGGGATTTGATCCCAGAAAGAGGCCAGATCTTGAGGGAAGTTGGGATTCCTCATCTGAGCCTTGAAAACTATAAGAACCAGGATTTTTGAATCTTTTAGGAGAACTTTTTGATGCAGGGAATTAGAGGAGCAGTTTATGTATTTTGGCTTTTTCTCATGTTTTGAGAGGCCTTTTTGTCATGTTTGTGAGAGGGGTTTGAGGAAGCATACATGCGTCTGAGCAAGGAGGCCTTGCACAGAAAATCTGAAGTATGTTATGTAACATCAAGGAGCCATTGTAAATAACTTGAGCATTTGAAGATTAATAAAGAGGTCCTTCACTTGGAAGCAAACCCGAAGACGTAGCCACTCATTGGTGAACTCTGTTATCAAGCTCTTATTGTCTTTATCTCTTTTGTTTTTGTTCATATCTATGTTTTTACAACATGATTAATTAATAGCTGAACTCTTTAAACAAATTTAAGCATCTAAATAAGACAATTGTTTATTATTCCTTCCATTTTTGGATCATTTCTCAACCACCATCTCTGGCTTGTACACACCATTGAATGGGTGTGTACTTGTTGCATACCAATGCACTTCAATTGCAATAACATCATCATTTTCTTTCTCAATCTTTATAACCTTTCTAATCCAGAATGGATAACCATGTGGATCTTCATTCGCTAAAACTTTAATCATGCTACCCTCCTTAATATCTTGTATTGAACCCCTATAAAGGTCTTCCATGGCTTCACGTTGTGCACATGACCTCCGCGAACCAATATACATTTCTCTTTCATCTGCTTGTGTAAACTCCATAGCACCTTGAAATTCTTGTTGAACTTCAATAATGTTTGCTTCTTCAAATTCATTTGGCATATTTTGTGGTCAATGAAATGGAGTCTTCTACATTGTATCTTCCTTTGTTGAGCTTGAAATTATGTCACTTTGACAATTGAAAAAAGACTCCCACCAAACAGAATCAACAACATCAAAGTACTCATATGTATCCTTAATGGAATTTTTTTATTTTTTCCAGGCATTTAGAATAATCTACATCTCTATTACGCCTCTATGCATTATGGATTTCAACAATTGATTGTAAAAATAACAATTTTGATGTAAATATTGGACGATATGGAATGAACTTCCAAAATGATAAACCTGGTGAAGGCCCCCATCATGTAGTAGTTGAATACTACTTTCCCCATATAAGTGTTTTCCAAATAATTTTTTTGAAACAAAATTGATCTTGGAAGCTAATGTCATTAAGTTGCTCAATACATTTTTCTTCACAATGTGATCCCTGAATAAATCTCCTCATGTTGACAGTTTCTTCTAATATATGAAAAACAGGCTCTGGAATGTATGCTTTCTTAATACAATCATTCAATGATGGTATACTTCCAACATTTTCCTCTTCAATGTTACTGAAAAATGACTAAACATTTGATCAATATGATCATGAGTGTGTCCAACAAGAAGGAAACCAACTTTCACATTTTGAAAGATTCCCATTTCAACAAACATGCTTAGATATCCAAACACAATTTGATTTTTATTTTCACGACTAGTGTTGTCCAACTGTAGATAGAGAACTTGAAGAAGATTTCCATACCAGTGAGTAGGCACATGATGAATTATGGTGATGGTCAGATTTGCATCATTATGAATATTTGGAGTTGTGAAGTAAACCCTTGGACACATTTTTCCATTGAAAACCATACAACCAACCAAGTGAAACTAAATGAAATTTTCTTCCTGTAAATTTTTGAGTGTACAGAAAAATGTGGTAGAAATGTTTTCTTTTGTTCCATGCCATCAATTATCATACCTAAATATTTGTTTGGAGCATCATAACACTTCTTCCAATGTTTGTACAACTTTTCTCTTTCACTTGATTGTTGATTCTGATGGTCTTGAAGTGCTTTGACTATGGAATCTGCACATGACATAAAATGAAAATATTGATCGTGTGTTTTCATACTTGATAACTATTCAATTTTTTTTAAAAATAGTAAATACAAACCTCTTTCTGCCTCTTCAGATTTATCTCTTCTTGATTTAAGAGTAGCACATATACTTCAAATCCCCATCCTTGACTTCTTAGGAATATGGACATTGTTGAATTGTTTCTTCCATATTCTTGTAAAATATGCATATGTAATAAAATTACCATTTCCTTCAACACCTTCAGCATATCCTTTGTCCAAGTTGTAGATTTCCCTCCTTGAGAAATTATCTGGAATATGTATTGCGTCTTTATCTGGCATACACTCTCCATGTTTGGAAAAGAAAACACACATCCATGACAATGCAGTGTTTGTAAATGGCCCACTCTCTCATGCACGATGTACCTTTGAATAAAATGAAGGATATTTTTCCAACCTTGTTTGGATTCTTGATAGACGAAGATTACCAATTGAGTGAATTTTTTTAAAGCCTTTCTGCAAAGTAAAATATTCCCAATGTCATAATCATATCCTATATTGGTGGATATCATGCACCCCATCAAATATGAATTTTGCATGCTCTCATTCATTGACAAATATGTCTTCCTTTTATTCGAGGCATACATGTAGTCCATGCTTTTCAAACAATTCTTTTGACAACATTCACTTGAAATCAATTCACTTATGGAAATTGATTTAGTGAGAAATTCTTTCCTAGACCTTGTATAACTAGAATGATTTGGATTGGTATAAAAAGGTCTAATCCATGTCCTAGACACAATGTTTCTTTGCAATGTCTCCACTGTTTCATCATCCTCACTAGAAGTATTTTCCTTATCACCACAAGGAGTATCAAGAAAAACATTGTCAGGACACTGAACTAGAGAATGTCAATCACTTTGATTTGTTGTAGTTGAATGATTGAGAACATCATCATCAACATGATCATTTGGAGGAAAAACATCATCAACATTGTGTCCACCATTGACATAATCATCTTCATTGCTTTCAAAATCCCCACTTGAGTGAAAATTTTCACCATCCTTCTTAGTGACTTGAAAATCTTCATCAGTATCTTGAAAATCCTCACTTGGAGGAAAATCAACATCAAAAATGTTGTCTTTTAATTGATCACTTGGGAAAGAGTGTCCACCAATGGCATAATCATCTTCACTACTTTGAAAATCACCACTTGAGAGGTATTCTTCATCATCCTCATTACTGGCTTGAAAATCCTCACTTGGAGGAATATCTTCATTATCCTCATCGATACCTTGAAAATCCTCACTTGGAGGAAAATCATCATCACCAACATCGCTTTTTTTAAATTCCCCATTCGAGAAAGACTATCCAGCATTGCCATAATCGTCATCATTACTTTTAAAATCCCAACTTGGGGGGAATTCTTTATCATCCTTATTCATGCCTTAGAAATCCTCATTTCGAGGAAAATCTTCATCAGTACCTTCAAAATCCTCACTTGGAGGAAATTCTTCATCAGTACCTTCAAAATCCTCACTTGGAGGAAATTCATCATCACCAACATTGTTGTCTTTAAATTCCCCACTCGGGAAAAAGTGTCAACCATTATCATAATCGTCTTCACTGCTTTTAAAATTTCCACTTGAGGGATTCTCCATCATTTTCATTGGTGCCTTGGAAATCCTCATCGGTACCTTGAAACTCCTCACTTAGAGGAAAATTTTCATTCCAATCATTTAAACGTTGATCATAGTCTCAACTTTGACCTATATTTCGATTATTTTCAATTCTATTAAATTGCTAAATAGATTTATCACCATCATATTCATCATCTTCATCATTGGTGCCTTCAAAGTCCTCTGATTTAGGACTTTCATGAGGAGCATGTTGAATAAAATTGCTTGCACTACGATCAAAATTATGACTAGCTAAAAAATACGACGTCTCATTTGCATTACAAACATTCCTTTCGCATTTCCTAGTCCCAACAGAAGAGGTATGCGAATAATTTGTTGATATATCAGAAATAAAATCTTATTTATCTGACGAAGCCATCCCTTCTCTATCAGAACATAGAATGATACAAATGTTCACCCTCCCTGTGACATTATTACATGCATAATCCCCCCCCGTGCCCAAAAAAAATGTATATATATTCCCCAAAATTTTCCCCTCGAAGATTTCCCCCCAATTTTTTTTCGCTTATTTTCCTTTAAAAATTAAAAACAACTTTTACTCTTTAATTTTTTTATTTACATGTTTTTTTTTTGTAAATGAGTGTGAAAATCTATATTACTGAAGGAAATTATAATACAAAAAAGATACAGGGACTCCCAAGATCTGCCAAAATGGAAACCAAATCTGGGGTCCCAAGGGAGAAATGTCTAATATAGCAGGGTGGGCCTGGGCCGCCACCATGGGAAACTGACCCAAACCTCTGCAATCCAGTTTGAAAAACGACAGCATAACGAAAACAGAGAAAGCATAAGCATAGTGGGGTTACCTCCTACACTGAGAACCTTGACTAGGGCTGGTCCTGCGCTAGTCCAGGTTGATGGGGTGCTCTTCATCGCCTTCCTTCCTAGCCTCATTCTCCTCCCTCTACTCCGTCAGGCGTATCTTTATGATGCACGTTGGGGTTCCATTTCTGTTGGCTGGAGTAATATCTATATGGTTCTCTTTGCTTCCCTGGTCGCTAGTTCGATTCTTGTCATCCTCCGGACGCTTGGTGGAGGTTCTATTCCTTGGGGGCCTCTCTTGCTACTGGTTTTCTTCATGCATACCATCTTCACTTGCATATGGTAGTTTTTACGTTGGGTTCTCTCATGTTCCGCTTCACCCCTTTCTGGTAAGTAAGGTGTGTTGGAAGATTGGTTGTTGTCATTGATGTCAACCATAGTCATGGGTTTTGGACCGCAAGATTGATAAAGGTATTTGGACATGAAGAAAAATGCACATGCATATAA
>JASDQU010240612.1:92487-110713 GCA_032191745.1 Picea mariana | reverse complement strand
TCAGGTTAGGTTTAACCTCAAGATTCACAGGGTTACCTGTGTCACTGTACCTTCAAGGAATTACTCCCCATGCTAAACCCTGATCCTCCGAGGAATTGGATATGAAATAAACGTAGTGGGTGGGTGTGCACCTTACCTTCACAAGTTTCCTTCCGTAAACATGACAAACCATCGAAACCGGGCAATGGTTGGGGTAGGCCCTACCAACCAGGGGGAATTTTAGATTAGGACTGAAAGGGACGTTGCCTAGGATATTCGTCTATTAGGTTATATCTTGATCGAATGTCTCCATTCCTGTTGTTCACGAACTACAAAGCTTGCGTTAGCTCGCTCTAATTAATTGGTGAATTCTTTGGTACAACAAGGTGGGGAGAAACACTGTTGCTGAGAAAAGGATACAGGTCAATACAATTTCTGTTGGGCAATAGATAGAGCCATGAACAAGTTGAGTACGTCTTTCAACTTAGTATGATAAACCCACCCACTAATGATTCCTGCCCCGAATCCACCTACCCTCATCACTTCTTAAAACCCAAGCCATCCCAGGCTGACCTACCCCACCACCAAGCAACCAATAGGAGTTTGGCGAGGCTATTACCCATATCTTCCAAATATATAGAGAAAGGTGTGCCTGCATTACTATAGATATGAGTTCCTTCCTCGCACAGACTTAAATTGCGTTCCATACTTATATGAATACTGTAATGATAATACTGAGCATAGGCCAGAGGTCAAACATCTATTACTTCTATTGTTGGAGAAAAACCTGTAGATTGTAAACTCATTTTGTGGGTACCTAGTCGAGATGCAAAGCCTCAGGTTCAGGGGAATTTATTTATCAATCATAAGACTGTAGAAGGGGTAGGTGTGACATGTGATATGCAACTCATTTACTATTGTACCTCGCCCACTATGACTGTCATAAGCCGGTGCACTCACTATGACTATTGTAACTCGCCCAGGGGTGACTTGGTGGTGCTCTCTTTTCGATTCCAAACTCCTATATTCTCGCCTGATCCTAACTCCTATTACTCCTATTTCTTGGGTGCTCTATTCACGATTCTAAAGCTGACACCCCTATTTATCTATTGATTACCAACAAAGAATGTGTTCCATCTCCGAGTCTGAGATAAAATCTCTCACCTGTCGCCTACCCCTTTTCTCAGAATTAGAAGGAGGACAGATCTAAGAATTAGGCCCAGAAAACAATATCTATTCGTTGAAGGTGGGAATATATCAACCGATCTTTATCAGCTAACAAATTCTTATTATAAGTGAGAGGAAGAATTATAAGTGATAGGAAGAACCAAGGGACAACATAGATCCCAGGGGAGTAGGTTCTCCCGCTCGTTATCTTTCTCAACTCCAACTTTTTCTTCTTCCTCTTCCTCTGCTTCTTCTTATTATTCTGCCCCCCCACAACTAGTGCAGTAAATGGACTAACAAATCAACTAGTGTTCGATAAGGTGAGTGGGAATAAAGAAGCATTGTTCCTGCCCCTTTTTAATGAATTGATTAATGATTTCGGTTCTACCAAAAGAATTGTGTTAGGCTCAAGTCACTCTATTAATAAGATATACTAATAATATTTGAGAAAGATGGAAATTGAACCATTACCAGAACTTCTGTTGAGGTAGATGGGTGGTCAGCATCTCCCTTCACTTTTTCAGAATGGATTTTGATGAACAAGTCCATGGGTCTACTTTGGTTCGATCACGAGGTCCCATTGCTACTAGGTATCGCTGCTTAATAGAGGTCCCACTGCTACTAGGTACCACCGCTTAATAGAGGTCCCATTGCTACTAGGTACCACCGCTTAATAATTGGTCGACGAGTCCTACCCATACCTAATAGAAATGAAAGGTTATAATCAACGTATGCCACTGTGAATCATCCCATCGTATATATGGATGTCCTATATAGTACCGCTAGACATTGGTGTCTTGACTTAAGATTATGTCGAAACTCAACTCACAGGAGAAACACTTTTTTCTTTTCAATAGTAATATTCATCTGATATACGTCATAGAATAGGGTTGGTTCAATTCGATCTTCAATGCCTATGCTCGAATAATAGCCAACATATCTATATCTTTTCATGCTTCGCAACGCACTAGTTTGAAGTAATGAGCCCTATTCGTGGCTGAATGAGCTCACCATTATGAACTCATTTTGCATCTTCCCAGCCCCCTTTCTCCATTCAACATGGATCAATGGGAATTTATTTATTCATTAACAATTGATAAGGGTTTTTTCATGCTGATTAAACCACAAAGACATAACCCTTTGAAAAGCGGCCAGCGGGCCAACCCTATTAGCCCAAGCAACCTTTATTTTCTAGCCTCAATAACAGTGGTAATAAGACTTTTTATAACTCACCCTCCTTCCGGGATATAGTGTTTATAACTCACCCTCCTTCTGGGGTATAGTGGATGAAGCCGACCAACCAAACTATCTGGCTAGCCAACCATATGAGTGGATCCCCGTGCATGAGAAAGAAATATAGCATTGCCATTCCTTCAGTAGTGCATTGCCATTCTTCATAGTAGCTTTCCTCCGCCTCATGTTGGCAGTACCTCGCTTAGAAGGAAATTCAATATCCCATCAAGCTTTCTTTATGCCTTTTTTATCCCTTCTTGTTTCACTGGTTGGACCAGAAGAGGAACAAAGCCCATTTTATCTCCCTATTTATTTATTATAGATAGGTCGAGTATATAGGTCGAGCATGTCGTCTATCTCCATATTCTCAAAGATGGCTCTTGCTAAGTTCTTGTAGCTGCCTCGCCATCACACACTGTGAATTGGTTTAGCCATAATTCCTTCTCTTTGGAGGAGTAAGTTTAGAGACCTCAACATGATCGATCATATATCGTTATATGACCGAATCAATCTATGCTAGGGAAACCCTTTTGATAAAGAGGGGGAACCCAATTCCCATGCGCCCTGCTTTAACAATTCCCATGTGTCCTACATTAGCAGTAGTCTAATTTGATAATAGGGACATATTGATTGATTTAGGCACCCGATCGACTGATCAAAGGAGCCTTAGGGATGAATTACAGAGTTGCAAGGATGACAATGAGAGATTGATAAAGGATCAAGAAAAACAAACAAAAATTAATGCAGTCTTGTTGCAGAGCTTGTCCGACATATAGAGGCAACTACATCATGAACCCGTAACCAGTCATGTGGACCGACGACATAAGAAGATAAGTCAAAGTCCACCTGAGAGCCGAAAACATGACTCCATAAGTGACCACACTGGGAGAAGCACCTCGAAGAAGGCCCAACCTGGAGGCAGGGGACACTCATCAGTAGATTCATCTGGAAAGGAAGCTGGAAAATCCGAAGGATCTTCTAGTAGCAGAGCAAGCTCACATTCTCAAAGGAAAGGAAAGAAGCGTAAGGGTTCCAAAAATCACGATCCTGAAGAATTCAAGAAAGCCAAACCACCCTCTTTTGATGGAGAGATTAGGAGGGGAGAAGAGGCTGAAGTTTGGGTGCTTGGTTTAAAGAAATACTTCAGAGTCCATGACTACTCTGAAAACTTGAAGGTTCGAATAGCCATATCTAACCTAAATGGAAAGGCTTCCATTTGGTGGGAAGACCTTAGGAATGTTGAAGAAGTCCATGAGAAGGACTTGTTATGGAAATAGTTTGAGAAATACTTTAGGAAGCAATATCTGTCAGAGAGATACATGGATGGAAAAACTAAGGAATTCTATGAACTCAGGCTGGGGCAACTCACCATAGATGAATTTGTCAATAGATTCCTTGAACTACTGAGGTATGTAGCTTACATAAAAGATGAAAAAGTAAAAATGCAACATTTCATTAGTGGGTTACCTCAGACCTACTAGGACAAGATTGAGTTCGACGAACCAAAGACCTTAGAAGAAACTATCTGGAAGGCGAGGCATTGTTATGAACAGTTTGGGAGTAAGACAAGACCTCACAAGGACTGGAAGAAGAGGAGTAGTTCGGTATTCCAGAAGAAGGGGTTTAAATCCTCAAGATTTAAGAACTATGGAAAAGATTCTAGAAGAAGCCTTCCTACTAGAAGAGTATATCAACAAAATTTCCCCTCTCAAAGTGGAAATAAACCTTTTAAGACAGTCCCAGAAAAGACCGATAACCTAAAGAAGGAACCCTTAAAATGCTGGGGTTTTGGAGAAGATCATCGATTGAGGGACTTCCCACACAGAAAATAGNACAGTAAGAGAATCTACAATATCCAAGAAGCTACCACTGTCAATGATGTGGCTAGGAGCATGCCACGAATCTGTGCAGCCTTGGACAATAATCAAGCCGACCACCAAGCTTCAGTATTGGAGTTGGAAGGTATGATCGCCAACCATCTAGTTTCTATTTTAGTTGACCCAGGTTCTAATTTGAGTTATGTGGCCCCTCAGACTGTTGATAAGTTTAAACTGCAACCAATTAGACATGTTAAACCGTGGTTGGTGCGATTAGCCACTGGGACCAAAAGAAAGGTGGCAGAGGTCATACAAGCCTTTCAATTCATCATGGGTGGATTACCCACCCGAGCGACCCTTAACATACTTCCCATGTGATATTATGAATTGTTGATTGGTATGGATTGGTTGGCTTCTTATAAAACTAAATTGGATTGCTATCATAAAACTTTAGAATGTGTAAATGAAGAAGGGAGAAAAATGACCCTCCAAGGGATTCAAAAGCCCATCTCAGTGAGACAAATATCAACCCTTCAAATTAAAAAGTATTGCAGAAAGGGGTGTTTCTTATATGCCATACAGGTAATGGAATCTGTTGAGAATGAAAAACCAAACCTAGAGGACCACCCCATATTAAGAGAATACAAGGACGTGTTCCTAGAAGAGGTACCGGGTCTACCTTTGAGAAGGGATATTGACTTCTCGATAGAAGTTACACCAGGAGCGGTACCAACATCTAGAACGCCATATAGAATGAGCACGCCAGAGCTGGTTGAGCTCAAGCTACAGCTAAAGGAGATGATGGACAAAGGCTACATCCAATCCAATGTATCTCCATGGGGAGTGCCCGTCTTGTTTGTGAAAAAGAAAGATGGTACACTCCAACTGTGCATAGATTACAGACAACTCAATAAGACAACCATAAAGAATATGTACCCCTTACCAAGAATCGATGACCTGTTCAACCAATTGGGAGGTGCTTCCATCTTATCGAAGATCGAGTTAAGGTATGGATACCACCAAGTCCGGATTAAGGATGAAGACATCCACAAAACAACCTTCATGACGAGGTATGGTCACTATGAATTCGTGGTGGTGCCATTTGGGTTAACCAATGCCCCCACCACTTTTATGTGCTTGATGAATAATGTACTCAACAAATTCCTGGACAAATTCGTATTGGTTTTCATTGATGATATCCCAATCTACTCCAAGAACAGGGAGGAGCACGAAGAACATATTAGACTCATACTTCAAGTACTAAGAGAGCATCAACTCTATGCTAAGTTTAGCAAGTGCGACTTCTTTCAGAAGCAAGTCCATTACCTAGGCCATGTCATTTCTAAGGAAGGGGTGGTAGTGGACCCTGATAAGATCAGGTCTATTATGGAATGGCCTACCCCAAAGGATGTATAAGATATCATATCCTTCATGGGCTTAGCAGGATACTATAGAAGGTTCATAAAAGGGTTTTCCAAGATTGGTTATCTAATCATTGCCCTTCAAAAAAAGGGGATCAAATTCATTTGGACATCAAAATGTGAAGAAAGATTTCAGGAACTGAAATACCTCATGAACCATGCACCCGTGCTGAAGATTGCAGACCCAGATAATGATTTCCTGGTGTGTACAAATGCCTGCAAGGAAGGACTCAGAGGAGTCTTTATGCAAGAGGGACGTGTAATTTGCTACGTGTCCCGGAAATTAAATGAGCATGAGATCAATTATGTGAACCATGACTTAGAGCTAGCTGCCATAGTACATGGTTTAAAAATGTGCAGGCACTACCTCATGGGAAGGAGATTTGTTCTTATGACAGACCATTGTGGGTTGAGGCACCTATTTGATCAACCAAAAATCAACGCCATGCAAGCTAGGTGGATGTCTCTCCTAAGTGAATTCGATTTCGAAATGAAACACATAAAAGGAAAGGAAAATAGGGTGGCTGATGCCCTTAGCATAAGTATAAAAACGATTCATCTAGCAGCAATAAGCACCTGTGAACTGGATTTCAGGGAAGGAGTCAGAAATGCACAAGAGACATATGTATTCTTCAAGACCGTGACTTCATACCTAAGGCAAGAGCCTACAAGGCTAAAGTATGAAGGCTACCAGATGCTCGAGGAAGGGTTGTTGACTTACAAAAACAGATTGTATATTCCAAATTGTGACAACTTGAAGAGGTTCATAATGGATGAACTACATAAGAGACCATTTACTGGTCACCTAGGATATCAGAAGATGATCACGACTACTAGGAAACAATTCTATTGGCCTGGATTAAAGAAATACATAGCTAACTATCTAGCTAAGTGCCTAGAATGCCAACAAGTTAAGGTAGAACACCGACATCCAGCAGGATTGTTACAACCCCTACCAACCCTAGAATGGAATTGGGAAACCATCTCCATGGATTTCATCACCGGATTACCAAAGNGATGCCATCATGGTCGTTGTGGAAAAAATGATTAAGTCTGCCCATTTCATCCCTGTCAAATCAACCTACAAAGCCATAGATATTGCCAACATCTTCATGAAGGAGATATTTAGACTGCACAACATGCCCAAAGCAATTGTATCTGACCGAGATACCAAATTCACTTCAAGCTTTTGGAAATCCATAATGGATGGTTTTGAGACAAAATTGTTGTTCAATACATCTTATCACCCTCAAAATGATGGACATATAGAAAGAGTGAACCAAATAGTAGAAGACATGCTAAGGATGCATGTAATGCAATGGCCTAAGAAGTGGGAAGACTACCTACCATTGGTAGAGTTTGCCTACAATGACAGTTATCAAGAATCCTTGAAGATGGGACCTTTTGAGGCCCTCTATGGTAGACAGTGCAATATTCCAATCAACTGGAATAACCCAGTGGACAAAATTACAATCGGACCCGACATGTTGAAAGAAAT
This sequence comes from Picea mariana, assembly GCA_032191745.1. Classification (NCBI taxonomy): domain Eukaryota; kingdom Viridiplantae; phylum Streptophyta; class Pinopsida; order Pinales; family Pinaceae; genus Picea; species Picea mariana. The sequence goes on along the minus strand of JASDQU010240612.1, from coordinate 103,598 downwards.
GGAACAACAAGTAATTCAAATAATGCAAAATCTCAAGATTTCTCAGGATAGATAGAAAAGTTATGCCGATAAGAAAATAATTCCCCGAGAGTTCAAAACCCGAGACCATGTCTATCTCAAAGTTAAACCCAGAAAGAGTTCCCTGAGAATGGGAGCCTGTGCCAAACTGGCACCTCGGTATTGTGGACCCTTTGAAGTCTTAGATAGAGTGGGACCTGTAGCCTATAGGCTAGCACTTCCTCCCACTGTAAAGGCACATAATGTTTTTCATGTTTCATTATTGAAGAAACATGTACATGATGCTAATCATATAATTGACTGGTCTGTGATCCAGGTGGAGCCGGAGGGATAATTCCTGCTGGAACCCCAATGCATATTAGACAGGAAGGAAACCTCACTTAGGAACCGAACCATTACACAAGTGAAGGTGCAGTGGAAACACTTTGGCCCAGATGAGGCTACATGGGAAATGGAGGATGCCATGAGAAAAGCATATCCGATTTTGTTTACTCCTGTACATACATGTCATGTTGACATATAGAACGTCGAGGACAATGTTCCTTTAAGGGGGAGGGAATTGTAACACCCTATTTCCCCCAGTCTGTACATATAACTATATTGGCCAAGGAACTATGGCAAACCTAAAAGTGTGAATGTTTCATTGGATGGACCTTTGTATAAAAGGTCGATGAATGTAAATTCTGTTATTTTAATAGAAAATGGTTACGTGCTGCATGACTGCTGAAAGAGGGGATGTGGTAAGAGAAAATCGGGAATGCTATGAAAGGTGGTGGAGGGGACCCATAATTTTTGTGTTAACCTCCACCGAACTAGTACCATGCTGGAATTAATTGCTCAGATCAGAACAACCCTCTGACCCAGGAATGAATTGCAATCGGGTTGGTAGGTGGGAAGACCTCCTCAAGAGTTAATGAGGGTATGGGGAAAACCACCCATCCATAAGGCTTCCAGACCTGACCACAGATTGGGAATTCAAGCCACACACAATCTTGCTGAGGAAGGCAAGAAAGGAAGTGTGGTGGGCAGTGGAAGACCTGTGGAAAAATGCAGAGACGAGAGCGGAAATTCTTGGGTCCGAGGAAGGACTGAAAAAGGAACAATGAGTTCTGATCACAGAAAATAGATATTGAGCCAGGAGAAGGAGAGTAACCTTCGTCCTTATTTATTTGTTTATTGGGAGAAGGAGAGTAACCTTCATCCCTAAATTCCATTGAGATGAAAGTAAGAGACTAAATATTAAAGCATCATGGCTTAAGCTCGGGGCTGGCTGGTGATAAATCCATTGGGAGTGACTAATGCTATGGTTGGGTGGAAACGAGCACCCCTTTTAGCGGTTGCATCACGCTCTATGGTTGTGATTAGTGTTTTCTTGCCTTGTGCTTTGAATTGTAAATAATGGATGCATGCGAGTATTCACGTGTCTATAAAGGGTTCTTTCTCTATATTAAATTATTAAGTTATGAGTATGCGTTCGTTCCCTTGAGAACCTATATTTTAGTTTGATTTTCCATACGCCCCAGTTTAATCACTCGAAGGTGCTTTCCCCAAGAATTTACATCACTATTCCGGAGTCAGAGCAAGACTTTGGGCATAGCTACCGTTTTGGTAACCTCACAAGTTACTTTGCCTTGATTCAGAGCTTAAATCTCTGTGAGTTGGGAAGGTGTTCCCCTTAGACCAGTAATCTAGGAGACTTTGAACTAGCGCCTATTCCCTTAACCAAAAACCTGACTAAGAGCGGGGATCATAGCCTAAGAGTTATATGAAGATCTATGTAACCTGGGTATAGGAACCTTGGAGCTCGAGGCTCCGAGATGTCAAATTGCACGATAGTCAAGTTGAAATCCGCGATTGCTATGAACCGTCAATCTATGAATGAAGATCGAGGGTGGGGAATCACTATGGAGCGTGAAGGTGAAAATGGAGGACGTGCTAGTTCACGGCCCTCAATTCACCCTTGCCATTGATCTCGATGGGATGGAAGATCAACGAACCCAGTTAGACTAGAATCGAGCGAGCACTTTCCAGATTGCGGAGGTCGAACTCTCTGGTAAAGAGCATGCATGTTGGGGCCTCACAATTTCTATGAATCGTCGATGGCCATTGACCTTCGATCTGAGTTTGACGCGATCCATGAAATGCAAGGATTGCGTGGGATGATGAAATATTCAAGGGGATCAAGCTCAGAAGAGGTAGCGAGAGAGGAGACACCAGCGTAGGGCATAAACTCATAAGGAGGTGCACGAAACCAAAATGGAGTGTAGAGAACACGACTTGAAGAACCAAAACACGAGCTTGATACTGAGGAAGCATCTGTTAAACCTCCCAGGGTCGCTATGACTGAGAGAGGCTCTCTGAAAGATGGCGTAAATTCCCTAGTGATATCATGGCTTTGCACAGAGGTGGCCAGAGCGCTAATAATGAATGCCTCTGAGCCTATGGTTGGGTGGAAAGGCACACACCCACAGTAAGTTAGTTGGCTGCAACCTGTAATAAATAAGTATTCTCATACCCCGTGTAATTGAGCTGTAACTATGTAATAAAGTTGGATATCCTGTGAATGACTCAGGGATATGCATGTGTGTTTAATGATTATACTGTATCTCTTTATTCTTTCTTAAATTGTGTATTTAAGTAAGTATGGAATTGTTTGATTTGTATACGTAAATGCCCGAGCGCTGTGGTGGCTTAAGTTAAAATAAGTGGATTGTGAGTTCGTCGACCTTGGCCACGGTTTTCACGTGTGCACGTCGACACTCCCAGTTGCCTAGAGTCTCTGGGAGGACAGAGTATGTTAAGCTCAGGAGAGGTAGTGCTGATATGCACAGAGTCTCTATGAGGCGGGCATAGGTCAAGAACCTCTTAAGTCCTAGAGTTGAGGAATTAACGTAAGGGGTGCGCGGAAGAATTGTTCCAAGCATTACGTTCAAGAGAAAGAGCGCAAAGCTCTTAAGCCTTTAAGAGCCAACAAAACTCATGAAGAATATCGAGACTCAAGTATTGAAAGGGAATATCCTTTCGTTTGGAAGATGAATGGACAAGATCGATTTGGGAGGGTCCAAGGTCTATCATGACCGTTAGATTTGAAGAAGGAGCGCAGGCGTTAACGCCTCGACTCCTTCAGTCTTTGCAAGTTCGATGAATTTTGGTAATCATTGTTAATGGGACAGATCCTCTGAACTCTGAAACCCGAAGTCGCGATGTGACCTAAACCTTTGGATCGAGGAAGGTAGTGGATCATTGATTTGACGCGAGCAGATTTCGGGGATCGGTAATTGGGGAAAAGAGGCAAGAAATCTTCCCACTTCGTGAAATGCGAATTCTCAAAATGTTTGAAAGTGGGCCCCAGGTCATAGCTAGAGGTCACATCAATGGAGAATAAGGGAAGGAGCTAGCACTCGCTAGGCTCTAGTTCAAAATTCAGGAAGTCGGGAGAGTCGGGTGACTTACAACAGAATACTTGAAGTCGCGAAGTGCCTTTTGATTAGGCCTATGGTCCCAACCCGAGGTCATATGAAGGAAGGGGCTAGCATGACGAACTAATGCCTATTGTTCAAATCCTTGAAAGGGGTCAGGAAAGAGCTGTGGGTTTTTAAGCAACTGCAATGAGAAGAAAGGGGAACCTAGAGAGAGTTAAGGAAAGTGAAATTTTGATGCCCCACTCCTTAAAAGAGAACTTAGGGGCCGAGTGTGTTACACATTGTATGAAGCAAAGAAATGGTGATGAGTATAAGGATACATATGCGCTCTTGGGTAATGGATCTGAATATTATATGCCACAAGAGGATGTTTATCAAGGGTATGTAAGATACCGACATGAAGAAAATAGTTGTGAGAATCATGAATATTACATCTGGTTATTGTGTATAATCAAGTAACCATGATAAGGATAAGAAGTATGGAACACACCAGTAGGTGAAGAATGACACTAGTAAGAACAAGAAGGTAAGATAAGTTTCCTTAACGCTTGGATATAGAACAAGGAAACTAAATAATGATGGTTTCAAGACATGAGTGCAAAAGAAGGAAGTGATGAAGCTTGGTATGGTAGAGAAAATATACCAAGGAAAGAGAGGACAAGGACCTCATGAGGTGAGGTGTGCCCCATGGGATGGGTGAATAATTTTTATGGGAAAATGTTATGAGCCATCAACTTATGTCCAAATAATTTAGAGAAGTACATCCACCCATGATATTAGAGTGCACAATGTAAGCATGGTACAAAGTGTGAAGAATTGAGTTGAAGAAATAATGAACTCTCAATTACTTTAAAAAGGTGCTAATGGAGGAATAAAGTAGTCAATTGGGTGCATATTAGTCCAGGTGGATAGAATTAAACTTCATAGAGAACTAGAGTTCTAATTTATGAAGTGAAGACTTAGGCTATATTTCCCAAAGAAGATCGCAGTGATTAATAAGACTATTATGTCAATATTAAGCTGGGGTAATATAAGTTACAACACTATAAGTGATAGAAATTTCAAGAAAGGTAAAGTTGGGAAATATTGCCTAAGTAAAGGTAGCAACTAATGAGGTTGCAATACTAGTATGATATATTGGTTGGAAATATAAAGTGGTCAAATTGAACTTGGTTGGAAAGTGGTTAGAAAAAGGAAGAACATTGCACAAATGTTCAGAGTTAAAGCACATAATGTGTAAGAATCTCGTGAGATTTGAGGACCACTAAAGATAACAAAGGAAGCTAGAAAATGCTAAAGGATGTTGATGCAATTGTTGTAGTAGTAATGATGAACATGGCCAGCAAGACAACCATATTAATGAGGGGGAATTTCTTCACTTATCTCTTGCTACTTTGATATATTATCTCTTAGTATTGAAAGATTCATTATATGTTGAGATTTTTAAAGCATAGGAATGTTGGAATCACAAGAGATTAGATAACTAGAATGCATATGCACTAGTAGGCATGTTGAGAGTGAATGCTTAGTGCATATAGATATGCTTTAATGCATATTGAAATGCTTGAGCATATATATAACATGCTTATAGACTACGAGTAGTCTGTTGTTATATATGAAATAAATAGCTTATTGTAACTAAACATGGCTAATGATGGTTATGTAACTAGGAAAAAGTTGATAGCATGGCTGGAAATGTTGATGATGTTGTTGCGTATGATAGTCAACATTATAAGAAAATATGAAGACAACAAAATGATGATCAAGATGTTGATGAAGGGAACCTATGAACCTCTAATAGACACCAACTAAAAAGGTAGCATCAAATAAATTGATGGAAACCGTGTAAGTATTAATGTAGTATGCTATGTTTCAAAGATGTTGAAGGGAACTTAGGTAAGAATTCCCTCAGCCAGGATTTGATATCCAACTAAATAAGTTTATGTGATTTGAATGCATATATGGTATTGACAATCCATTTGGTGCGGTAAAGGAGAAAATCCTTTGATATATAAAAGTTTTTTAACTTGTGAATGCATTTGTAGTGTAGCTAGGGGGATAATATGGGGTACCTAGGGAGGTACCCAAGGGGAATAATAGTGGATATGTATTGTTATGTATGAATGCCACTTTTAGTAAATAATTCTTAGTGTGAACATAATAACTGTAAGAGGGCTTACTAGAAGGTTCTACTTCTAGAATATCCCTCCTCTAGAATGTTCTTAAGTGATAGTTAGTATTATATAAGGAGGTATGAGCAATGTAATGAGCTTGCTGATAAGTATTGTATTTGGAGTGTAGCTCATTAGGATGTTGTCCCCTCGAAGAGGCAAGTGATCAAGAGTGGATCCCTTCCTTAAAAGGATTGAATGCATGGTGTTTCCCTACCTTAATGGTTTCCATATAATAAAGTGGTATTTCTTCTATATCTTGTGTGGCGATTTATTATTCAGATCTTTGGTACTTAACAAGTGGTATCATATCACTTTCTTTGGCCACAAAAAGGGGCAATTTTTTTTATTATTTTATTTTTTATTTTTACAGGGTTTCAAAAGACAAAGAAAAAGAGTGTCACGACACTCTGGTAAATTCTTGTAGCTTTTTGTGCTGAATTTGATGAAACTGGATGTAGATCTAAGTTCCTCTTGAAAAAACAACTAATTAAAAAAAAAAAAAAAAAAAATCGAAGTTTGAGAGGCCAACCAACATATCGTTGATTTAAAATCAATAGTTTTTTAGGGTTTTTTCATGGATGGCCATGTGATTTTGTTATTTTTTGTAGCAATTGGTGCTGAATTCGCTCAAACAAATTGCAAATCTGGGCTTCTCTTGCAAAATTAGCGAATTTTAAAAAAATGTTTGAAGCAAAGCTCTAGAAGTGAATATATAGCTGATTTAAAATCAACAATTTTTTAGGGTTTTTTTATATTGGCTACGAGACTGCAGAGCTCATAACTTTTGATAATGTGCTCATATTGCTACCAAATTAGTACCAAGGGATAGAGGATTTTTAGAGATTTCTTTTGGTATATTATACATGGTGCTTCCAATCGATATGCCATGCAGACAATTTCGATCTTAATTCCTCGTGGCCCTAAATGACATTATCCGAGCTATGGAACCCATCAAGGGCCTAATAGATGATGCTCGAATTATGCAAGAGACCAAAGCTAAGGAGTAGGAGAGATATATTATGGGGACTGTATACCCTTACATCAAGCAAGAATATAATCAAGAAGAATATGCTTGGTATGATTTCGAGGCCGATTGTGATTATTGGTATATGGATAGTTGTCATTTATGGGATGACAACCACTTTTGTCTTCTATTTGATGACTCTACTTCACCTTATGTAGAGCACATCCTAGAGAGTAGTCAAGAGCCTTCTATGCATACTCTTCTTCAATGTTTTTACTCTCCAACACCAGTGGGTGATTTTTTGGTCAACTCTACATATTTGGATCCAGATGAACAATGTCGATCTTTGGAGCTTCATTTTTAGTTGGTTATTGATTTCTGATGTCTTTAGCATGGATTTCACATGAGAAATTGGACATGGGACCCAATTTTACAGTGGAATTTGGACTACTTCAACATGGTGGCTAGCACTTCTACATGAGACCCTAGTTCTCCAACCTACTTCAGTATTATGGTCCACACCTATCCATGGGACCTTGGTATATGGTTGTACTTCCTCATAAGAACATTGAGGACAACACCTTCATAAGGGGGGTAGAATGTAGTGTAGCTAGGGGGATAATATGGGGTACCTAGGGAGGTACCCAAGGAATATAATAGTAGATATGTATTGTTATGTATGATGGCCAATTTTAGTAAATAAGGCCTAGTGTGAACACAATTAATGTAATAGGGATTACTAGAAGAAGAGGAATAATAGTAGATGTGTATTTTTATGTACGAAGGCCACTTTTAGTAAATAATTCCTAGTTTGAACACAATAAATGTAAGAGGGCTTCCTAGAAGGTTCTTCTTCTAGTAATCCCTATTACATTTATTGTGCTCACACTAGGCCTTATTTACTAAAAGTGGCCTTCATACATAACAATACATATATACTATTATTCCCCCTGGGTACCTCCCTAGGGACCCCATATTATTCCCCTAACTAAACTACAACATTCATATGAAATAAATGATATGTCATATTATGTTGGTTATGAGTTAATAACCAAGGTAGGTAAGGAGATATAATCTAGTTATAGAGGTGAATGACATAACATGGTTTGATATGGAAAGGATATATCACTACACATGTGTCCAATGGTCTCCCTACTTGTATTGGTGCCCTTGACTATAAACTTCTTTCCAACAATGAAGAGAACCTACAGAGGGAAAGGGTTCTTGAGGGATTGTAATGACCCTTAATTATTAAGATGATTAATTTAATAAATAATCCTAAAAATTAGCTAAACTATAATTAATTATTAAATAACCTTAACTAATTATATGTTATTAATTAATTATTTTGATTATGATTAGTTTAAGTATGATTAACTCTTTAATTAAGGGTTAATGATTAATTTTTTTTTTTTTTTGTAAATAAGTGAGAATATTATATTAAAATCCTTCAAAAGTCTGAAACATAGTCCCAAAATACAGTGATAACCAGGCTGCATTTGCTAGACTGCCCCAGGGTGGGAAAACCAGTCCAACCAGCCCGTTTAGTTCCATGAGCATATAAGTCTTGATATAAACCATCGACAAAAGAAAATGTACTTAGTGTCTTTTAGGACTATAATCTAAATAAACAGACATACACTAGGATTAAACACCTGGCTGGTAGGTAGGCCATGTGGCTGACAGGTCGCTGGGCCAGGGCTCTTCTTCTATATACGTTACTCCATAGTCCCACTGTTCGCTAGCACCTTCTTTGCTTGCAGGGTCCTTGTCTTCATCCTTTCGCTTCTCCTGCTCCTGGCTTGAATCCATGGGCTGCTGCATCGCGTCCTGAGTTTCCTCCTGAGCTGCTTTGGGTTGTGTCAGTGGGATGGTGTCTGCAGGCTCCACAAACAAGGCCTCGTGCATGGAAGAAATAATTAGCAAGAAACTTTCCACCTTAGCTTCTGTGGCTTGTATGCGGTACTGTAGGTCCGCTACCTCACTCAGAAGTTCGAAGACGAGATCATGTAAGGCAGACATACTCTCTGTGAAATGCATTTTATCCACGGCCTCATGAAAACTGGGGCCTGCGCGATTGGGCTAACTATAGGGAGAGGGACCACCATCTAAATTGCCGAAGGGGTCGTGGGAGGGCGCAGAAGTGGATGGAAGCATGGAGTGGTCTTAAGACAGCTTCAAAATTGAAACTGGCGTGCGAGATATGATGGCCATGGAATTGAGCTGTGGGGCGCATAGTGAGATAGGGATAGAATGAGACTTTTGACGAGGGGAGGAGTCGATGGAAGTCGATTCAGAGGATGTGGTCGGGGGTCTTCGAGGCTTCCAGGGGGAGCCTTGCCTCGGGTGGCCCCTGGGTTGAGTCATGGCTGAGCTGACTACAAAGACTGAAAGCTCTCGGTGAAGGGTGAAACCCGGGACCGTAATATTCCAGCGCAAGTTAACAGAGGGGGAGCTGCACTGCAGAGGGAGGGACTCTACCACCTTCGGACACAAGTAGAGCCAATACATAATGAATGGATCCATTCGAAATTGCATCGAGGAGGGGAGGACTGGAGCGTTAATGCTCCCTTGCGCCACATTAAGACGCATTTAAATGCAGGGTGGGGTGGTGGGCTGTAACACAAGCCCATCACGTGGCTCTATGCCACACTGCCCATTGCCATCGCCCAGATTTTTCCACGTTTCGCGCTCTGACACCCCATCCGGGGGGGTTAATGATTAATTTGATTATTAATTAATTAATTGATTAATTAAGTATTAAACAAATGGGTGGATAATAAAATATAATGTTTAATTGGGTTACGTATCCCACAAGGGATAATGTAACCAATACGTTAAGATAAGTAATAAATGAATGAATAAGGCATTAATAAAGGGATAAGGTATTTGGCGGGGGGAGTTAAGGGAGGAAGGGCGGTGAAGGAGGAATAAGGGAAGTGGAGAAGGAGGATGGGGATTATTCATTCTACGAGAGGAGAGCTTGGAGTATTGGAGAGTGAAATTAACAGTGGAATTTACAGTGCACCGGAGAGCTGCAGAGGTTTTGGGCTCGGAGGGCTAGGACATCCATTGATGTCCTAGGGCTAGGCGTTACTAGTCGGTAGGGTGGCTGGTTTTGGGGTGTCCTAAGGAGCAGCATCAGGTTCAAGCGAAGGGAGCAAGCTGCTGCGGATAGCATCAGAGTGAGGTATGTAAATTCAAATTCATGGATTGTTTACTTAAATTTAGTACTTATTGCCAAATTTTACTTACGTAAGTATTGAGATAGTTTTGAAAATTATGAAAATTATACTTCTTAAAAAGCTTATAGAAATTACAGAAATTTGGTAGAAATTTAAATGTTAACACAAATCTGGTCTTTACATCTGGTATCAGAGCTTAGTTGAAACACTGGGCCTAAAGGGCCAAAACTCCAAGCTCAAATTGCCTCCGCTTAACCTAAAAACAACTCCAAGCCCTAACTGTTGCAAACAAAACATGAGAAATGGCATTAGACAAAAAAAAAATTAATTACAAACAATAAAACTGCTCACGGCAAGTAGAAAATAATTAATGAATATGGCTACTCAGAACTTTCTAATTAATGAATATGGCTATCCAAATCCCGTAGAACCAAAGTTGTTTTGACTCTCTTGTATTTGTGAATGAATAGATCTGTGGCAAAACCCGCTGCAAGTAATCCATCTTGACTCCCTTCAAAATTCTTGGCGGACTCTTCTACGAATTGTTATACCGCAGATGGATTTTCTGTAGTGGATTTTCTTGAAAACTTTTTCAAAAAAAAACCCCCCAAAATACTTGAATTTCATCATCGACACCTCTAAAGACCAAGTTTTTTTCCTTCTACTGTTGATGTATCAAATCAAAAAAAAAATATCACTAGTATTTTAGAGCTGAGCTGTTTTCCAGTACACTTTCTCCATTGGATACTTTTTGCAATTGAAATTTTGTAATGCCTAAGGCTAATTAGCCTGTACACTTCAATTTCAATATGCCTGTAGTGAAACTGAAACTTTCAACAAATTACTAAAAGCTGTCACATACTAAACGTGGAGATATCCAATCCAAAATATGCTCGGGATAATTGACATATTCAAGATGCAATGGACCTTTTATACAGTTAGAGAAAATTAACTAAAAGGAAATGAAAGAAGAAAACAAAACTATAATTAATGCTTGTTGGTACTTTATTTTTTTGCAAATTGTTTTGTTCTTTGGAACATGACTACCATGTTATTTATTCAATCTTTGTCATCCAAGATAACCAGGAGAGACTTATACCAATGAAGTTCTGTCTTGTGTACTTATAAAATAAACTTGTTTCATTCTAAAAGATTCATTTTCCCATATTTCAGGAAAATATTTAATCCACATATCAAAATCAACACTACCCAAGATTGTTTTCCAAATATGAAAAGTCAAAAATGTATGTGAAAGAACATACACAGGAAGTACCTGCACTGGATGCAAACCCTGTCGCTGATTCCCAATACCCTCCACTGTGATTACATGCATACCTTCCACCGAATA
>JASDQU010240612.1:61283-77741 GCA_032191745.1 Picea mariana | reverse complement strand
GGTTATATACTTATTTGCCTTTCTATGATCGTGGGTTCTAGGGTTGGCAGGCTGACATATCTTCATCTCCATCTATATCCTCACATGACGAATCCGACCGACCGCTATTCCTTTCCATACTTGGCCAATTTTATGGTTGTGGTTGCTGGGTTGTCACTTACGAACTCGACTGCTTCTTCTTTCATGATATACATCTTGCACTAAAAACTTTCGTGATCTAGAATTCCACCGTGGACTCCTCAAACTCACAAGCTTCACTCTACGAGGGTTCACAAATGTCTCAAAGTATATGTCGGATAACTAACTTCGACATCCCCACTAACTTTGCATCCTTCCTAATATACATTAACTATTCTCTTACTAGTGATAACTGAACACACTGGTATGAAAGAATTGACACTCGGACCTCCGCCATATAAAAATTGGCTGCTAGACTCTGACATCGTCCCCTCTTCCGTGTTACACATTATGCATTGAAATGTTTCGAGCTATACAATTTGACTATTGGGGCCTCATGTCTTCTGAGGAGACCTTGTCACCCTATTTTGGATCCTCATGTTTGCGGGTTCATGAAATCTCCAACTCCTAGTCACTGTTTCCTGTTCTGCCCATCCTTGTAGTTATTTCCAAATATGCAACACCAAAGGTTTAATACTAAAACACCATCATGAAACAACCATAAAGATCGTCATTAATAAGAAAAAGTATCGAGGACCAACCATCCCTATAGATCTTGTCCAGAAACATGCAAAGAAGATCTTTCCATGTAATGGCAAAGCTATTACAAATTTCAATATATTAGCGAAAACAAGTCCGGGCTAGCGTTTCCCTATTCCATACTTGGACACTTTTTCGATTGTGGGTTCCCAGATTGACGGCCTCAAAATTGTTTTTTGAATCTTCCGCAACTTGCAAACAGTGTCCGAAGTTCCTCGATATACAATTTGTCTGCTGGAATGCCCCGTCACGAGCCCAATCGTCCATCATTTTTTTCCTTTCTATTGCTTATGGATTTCAACAAAATTTGCGAACCGAACAGGATCCTGCAAATTGGAAGATGATTTACATTTGGAACATAAATAATCTATTAATATATATTAATATGAATACTATTGGAATAAATATAAACACTTTCTCTTTTATTTTTTCCTCTTTTCTCGCCCTCTATTATCCCTTTGTGGTTCTATATTTAGTCAAATATATATGATCATGACCTCCTGGATTCACAAATTGGCAGCTCTTTATCTATATATTGACACCATGACCCTGACCGACCGTGGTCCCTTTCAATACTTAGCCAATTATCTGTTCATCGGGTCCCGTGTTTGTGATATCCAACCCTTATGTCCCCTGTTCCGTCATATACATCTTGCACCCAAAGAACTTCCATGATCTGCAATTTATGCTTTTACTAGTGAGAACTCACCAGGGGTTCAAAAATATTGGCATTAATAAACGAACAATAGATGTTCTTCTGTGAGTTTTCCCTTTTCTTCTTCCCGTGTATTATCACTTTCTAGTTATATACTTAGTCACCTTTCTATGCTCGTGGGTTCCAACGTTGGTGGACTGGCATATCTTCAGCTCCATCTATATCCTCACATGATGAATTCAGCCGATCTCTCTTTCTTTCCATACTTAATCAATTTTATGGCCATGGTTGTTGGGTTGGCACTTTCAAACTCTGCTGCTTCTTGTTCCATGATATACATCTTGCCCTCAAAACTTGCGTGATCTAAACTTCCACCGTAGAATCCTTAGCCCTTTTTCCCTTTTATTCTTCCCCTGTATTATCGTTTTCTGGTTATATACTTAGTCACCTTTCTATGATCATGGGTTCCAACACTGGCGGGCTGACATATCTTCATCTCCATCTATATCTTCACATGACGAATCCGATCAACCACTGTTCCTTTCCATACTTAGCCAATTTTATGGCCGCGGTTGCTGGGTTGGCGCTTTCAAACTTTGATGCTTCTTGTTTCATGATATACATTTTGCACTAAAAATTTCGTGATCTACAATTCCACTATGGACTCCTCGAACTCGCAATCTTCACTCTACCACAGTTCACAAATGTTTCAAAGTATCTGTTGCTGCATTCCATATCCACTAACTTCCCATCCTTCATAATATACATTAATTATGATCTTACTAGTGACAACTGAACACACTGGTACGAAACAATTGGCACCCGGTCCTCCGCTATATACAAATTGACTACCGTTTAGTCTCCTTTCTATGATCGCGGGTTCCAGTGTTGGCGGGTTGTCATATCTTCATCTCCATATATATATTGACATGACGAATCCGACTGATCACTGTTCCTTTCCATACTTAGCCAATTTTATGGCTGCGGTTGTCGGGTCGGTGATTTCGAACTCTGTTGCTTCTTGTTCCATGATATACATCTTGCACTCAAAACTTCCGTGATTTACAATTCCATCACGGAATCCTCGAACTTGCAAGCTTCTGTCTACCACAATTCACAAATGTTTCAAAGTATCTATTGCTCCCTTCCATCCTCACTAAATTCCCGTCCTTCCTAATATACATTAATTATTCTCTTACTAGTGAAAACTGAACACACTGGTACAAAACAATTGGTACCCGATCCTCCACTATATACAAGTTGACTACCATTTAGTCGCCTTTCTATGATAGCGGGTTCCAGCATTGGCGGGCTGACATATCTTTATCTCCATCTATATCTTCACATGACAAATCTGACCGACCATTGTTCCTTTCCATACCTAGCCAATTTTATGGCCGCGGTTGTCGGGTTGGCACTTTCGAACTCTGCTTCTTTTTGTTCCGTGATATACATCTTGAACTCAAAACTTCTGTGATATACAATTCCACCATGGACTCCTCGAACATGAAAGCTTCACTCTACCATTATTCACAAATGTTTCAAAGTATCTGTTGCTGCCTTCCATCCCCACTAACTTCTCGTCCTTCCTAATATACATTAATTATGCTCTTAATAGTGACAACTGAACACACTAGTACGAAACAATTGGAACCCGATCCTCCGCTATATACAAATTGACTACCAGATTTTGACATCGTCCCCTCTTCCGTGTTACAGATTATGCATTCAAATGTTCCGAGCGATACAATTTGACTGTCGAGGCCTCATGTCTTCTGGGGAGACCTTGTCACCCTATTTTGGATCCTCGTGTTGGCGGGTTCACAAAATCTCCAATTCCTAGTCACTGTTTCATGTTCCATCCGTCCTCGTACTTCTTTCCAAATATGCAACACCAAAGGTTTAATACTAAAAACCCATCATGCAAAAACTGTAAGGATCGTCATTAATAAGAAGAAGTCTCGAGGACTAACCATCCCTACAAAATTTTTCCAGAAACATGCAAAGAAGATCTTTCCAGCTAATGGAAAAGTTATTACAAATTTCAATATATTAGTGAAAACAAGTCTGGGCTAGCGTTTCCCTATTCCATACTTGGAAACTTTTTCCATTGCGGGTTCTCGRATTGACGGCCTCAAAATTGTGTTAGGAATCTTYGACAACTTGCAAACAGTGCCYRTAGTTTYGTGATATACAATTTGTCYGCTGGAATGCCCCATCCCGAGCCCAGTCGTCCGTCGTACCTTTCAATACCTATCCCCAAGTTGGCTGTATCTCCATGACATTGTACATTTACTGTGTATCGACTCCGCCCTTACGTTTTTTCAATTGCGGCTTCTCGGACTGGTGGCCTGAGGATTGTGTTTCCAATGTTCCATGACTAGAAAATAGTACCCGGAGTTCCGTGATATACAGTTTGTCCACAAGAATGCATCATCATGCCCTCTTGCATGTTACATGTTCTACGGTCAACACTCTCGAGAGATACAATTTGACCCTTGAGCCCTCACCTCATATGGTTGTATCTTGTATCCCTATTTTGAAGCGTCACCAACCGATTTCGATAATTATCCATTCCTTACTTGTTGTTCCCTGCCCCTGCCACCTTCCTACTTCTCTTTGGAAATGAAATTGGCAAGATTTAATGCTATCACTTCGTTGTGCATGAACCTTAAACATGTCAATAATGATTTAAAGGGTCTACTGTATACAGATTGATCATCGTACTCACATATCATCCCCTCTTCTGTGGTACACATTTTTCATTCAAGTTTTGAGACATACAATTTGACCCTCGGGAAGTCACGTCTCCTGCCCATTTCATGGAATCTCTTTCGTGGTTCCTCAGGTTGTTGGTTTCATGAAATCTCCAATTCTTGGGCACTATTTATTATGTTTGACCAAGGTTTAATGCTACTAGTTCATCATGCAACAATCGTACAGACCGCCATTAAAGAAAAAACGTCGATGAGATAGTGAAATTTAATTAAAGCTCTACTCCCTGAATTTAAATTAATTTATCTTCTCTTATTTTCTCTTTTCTGCCCAGACACATGTAGAAAATATCTTGCCACACAATGCGATATATATTAGAAGTTTCAATATATTAGCGAAAACGAATCCGCCCAACCGTTTCTCTATTCCATACTTGAGCCACTATTTCGATTGTGGGTTCCTGGATAGGCGGGCTCACGTTTTCACCTCCATTGTTTCGTGTCCTGCAAACATTACCCAGACTTCCATGATATAAAAATTTCCCTCTAGACTGTCCTGTCATACCCTCTTCGGTGTTATGCGTATTGCACTCAAAAAATTTCGAGACATACAATTTGACCCTTGCACCCTCGCCTCCAACAATTGTACATTGAAACCCTATTTTGAAGCCCGCCCGACCGCTTTCGATAATTAGACACTCCTTAACTGCTCTTTCTCGTCCCCACAACCTTCGTACTTCTTTCTTAATATGAAATTAGTAACCTTTCATTCTAACAACTCACCATGCAGGAACCGTTAACATTGTCATTAATGAGAAAAATGCTCGAGGAGATCTCCCATTAATACACATTAAACCAAGATCTGGAGAGAGTTATATTGTCCCTTCTGATTGTTCATATCAAACACAGGTTGTCACGTTGGCTCGTTCAAGAAATATCCAATGCTTAATCGCTCATTGTCGTATCCTCCATGTTCACACTTCTATGTGTGCAATTACTAGTCTTTAATGTTAACATCGCATCATGCAACAACCTTTGAAATTGTCATTAATGAGCGAAAGTCTTGAGGAGATCTCTGTTTCACACGCATTGGACCAAGATTTGCACAACGTTATATTATCCCTTCCAACTCTTCATTTCAATCATCGTCTGGAGCAATAAAACGTTCTTGTAAACTTATGGCAGTAGGTCGACAACAGTTTTGTGGAGATACAGTGAATATCTTTGGACATTAAGACCTAAACTTCCAGTGGTCCAGGGAATACTCTTACTATTCATCTTGTTCCATCGAGAACAAAGTGATTTAGACCTCTGGAATCGCTTGTGAAGGCTGCATCCCTAAGGTTTTTTACTGTAAGGAGGTGGTCTCTTGGTGCGCCGAAAAATATATTTCAAGCCAAAGAATTATTCCACTGCGTGACCATTCTCATGTTTCTTTTTCACCTCAAGTCTTCCGCGAGATGTTAAAATTGTCGAAGCCAACATTGACTTTCAGAGGACAAGACTGCAAGCAGTTCCTAGAAAAACATGACAACAGGTTGGACATCTTATCTGATTTCCTCGAAGACCCGAAAACAGTTCCTGAAGATACCACAAAGTTGTTGGTAAGTTCCTTTAGAAATCCATTCCGGGAAAATGCTTGGCCGTTTACAAGAATAACGGGACAGGAATCCACGGCAAGCATTTCCCGTATATTTATTTATATTTTGTACATTACAGTCAAGTAACAATTCATTTTTGATTGGGGGAAGATAATTTCCATTGAAATCTGTTCCCAGCTGTCACGATTCAAAGAATCAATTTTTTTTTATGTCATCCTACTTGATTTTCGCAATAGTTCATTGCTGTCCGTTTCCAAAGCTATCTCTTTCCAAAAAAGTAAACTGTTGATTTGACCCAGTAACATTCCAGTACCAGGCCCTATGGAGGCACAAGGCCTCCCATTGTTTTTATGAACTTTTTAATGACTTTGTCTTAGTTTTCAAAGATTTATTGTTAGGGAAGGATCCTCCCCGGATGTCTGGCTAGGCAACCAAGTTTTTGAATAGGAAGGGGACACTTGAACAAAAGAAAAATCACAGTGTACTAATGGTCTTTGTCTCCAAGGAAAATAGTTCTTTCCTTCCATGCCACATCACAGACAAGATGTTTTTTACAAAAATAACAAGGCAATACAACCACTGGTTGCATTTTTTCCATGACAAGAAAAAAAAAACAGTTCATTCCTCTGCCCTAGAAATTCGAAGACTTCGTGTGATGAAACGTCAACAATATTGACGAATTCACAAGGAAATTTCAAGAACTTGAACCTAACATATGATGAAATCCTAAAAGGGTTCAACCCTAATGGGATTTTTCGAGAACATTTACTAGTAGTTGGATTTAATAGATATTTTATCCATAGATGCTTGACTGAAGATAGACATAATAATGACAACAATCCTGCTTCTGGCGATTGAGACGTAGAGACATTGCAAAGAATGATTGAATTGTACAGACAACATGGAACAATATCTTGTGAGAAGTGTGTCCAGTCCCCCGCCAGCACTCCCAAGAGCACGACATCATGGAGCATTGCTTCAATGACCTACCCCAGTAAGAAAGCAACCCAAAAATATTCAAATGGAGGAGGAGATAAGAACCCTCCTCGCACAAAAATTGATAGTTCTCACAAAGTTTCCTTGGCGAAGAAGAGAAAAAATATTGTAGGATAGATAGATGAACCCGAAATTGAAAGTGAACAGATGCAACTTGAAATTGAAACAGAGAACATGAACAAAGTTGGCCCATCCGTAGATGTGATGCACCATCGTTTCGCAATGGAAATAGCTGAGACCGACATTTTTGACAAAGATGAATCCTTTTCATTCTAGAGCGTTGTTTTTGATAGCCAATCTAAAAATATGGTCATTGAAAACATACATGTAACAAATAAGAAAGGCATATATCTTACAAAGATTAACTTTAGGAAAATGAATCCATCCCAAATCTCCCTATTTCACCGCGTAAACAGTGATGCTCTTGATGATTCCTTTGTAGGAATTGAAAGGAAGAATGCCAGACTGAAAGACCTCATCAAGGAATTTGAGGAGGCTTTCATTGATACCCTAGAGTTTGTTAGTCGTTTAGCAAAAACCATGCCTGCTACCCCTGCAACCAAGTTAAAAGTATCCTCCATCCTCCTCGCATTGTGTATAGCCCTTGTAGATAATAACATCAAGAAAATAATGCAACTAGTTATTGAAGCCTGGGAAAAATCACAAAGTATAGCTTCCTTTCGAAAGAGGGAAAATGATTTGCACGAACATTTGTAGACAAATTAAAAAAATAATCAACATTTCTATGAACATATGTTGACCCCTTTTTCCAACCATGCCATCAACAACTCTGATCTGAAAAAAATACAAGAGGATCTCCCCTCCCTAAAGCGGATCAAAAAATTAAAAGTATGCTGGCAAAAGAAAGTTAAGAACCTGCAGCTCATTGTCGAATAATGTGAACAAGCCATATCAGAAAAATAAGAATTATTCAGAAACCTGACCCAAATAGACTTAGCCGGAAGTACCAAAGAGGTTCAAGACCCAAACTTAGTCCTTAAATCCTTGTCAATGACCAAAGAATCCTTCGATGAACAACTTGATATTTTAAATGGGTTTTCTTTAGAATTTTTTTACGACATCCTTGAATTTCATGTAGATGAGCTTGAGAACTGGCTACTGGACTATGCAGCACACAATAAAGAAATTGAATAGGATCTACATAGTATTTCTATGGATCTAAGGAAATTATAGAACAGGCTTTTTGACATAGAAATACATGATGAAATCAACGTGCTCCCCATGAAAAGCTACATTGAAGAATGGTTCCAACGGAGAATGAACAACCTCGTCAAGGAAGGGAAACAACCGGTTGGCACGATTCCAACGACCGTGGATGACAACAACAAAAACACATCTGCTTCATAGTAAGTCTATACTGATGTCATCCTGTTTTCGTTACCAATCCAATTATTCTACCTCTAAAGGCTCATAACTTCTAATTTCTTCTTTTCAGGTCTTCCTCTCTACCGTCGCACAATTCTTCTTTCTACAATCCTATTTTTTGTATTTATTTCTTTTTATGGTCCCCTGGAGCCTCGATCCCAGTCTGTATGACAAGCATATTTAAATTTCCATAAATATGTAACAAACATTATTAATTCTGACAAATTTCAAAGAAAACCATGCTGGATGTTAGGAAATTGTGTTTGTTATATTTGAATGTTTAATGTGTCTATGAATGCATTTGCTTCATAGTAAGTCTATATTGATGTCATCTTGTTTTCTTTATCAATCCAATTATTCTACCTCTAAAGACTCATAACTTCCAATTTCTTCTTTTCAGGTTTTCCTCTCTACCGTCATGCAGTTCTTCTTTCTACAATCCTAATTCTTGTAATTATTTATTTTTATGGTCTGTGGGAGCCCCAATATCAGTCTATATGACAAACACATTTAAATTTTCAGAAATCTGGAACAAATTCCATAAATATATAACAAACATTACTAATTTTTGATAAATTTCAAAGAAAACTATGCTGGATGTCAGGAAATTGTGTTTTTTATATTTGAATGTTTAATGTGTGTGTTTCCTGGTCTTTTTTTCATATTTGATAAATTTCAAAGAAAACTAATTCGTAAATGCTAATTTTGTTTTTCTTCAACTATGTTGGGTCTATTATATTTGTCATCCTCTGCATGGATACCACATGTACTTCAACGTGCATTTATTCCCATTCTAACCTGGCAGGGACTACACTGCCATGCAACCCTTGTTTAAATTTTGTACTAGTGTTTACGTTAGGTTTTGGTTACTACGTGTATCAAAATCTAAGGGTTAACAAAAGACATCAGTGAATAAGCGCTTATTCAAGGGTTAACGAAAAGCATCAGTGAATAAGTGCTTATTCCTAATCGAATAAGCGCTTATTCATAATCGAGCAAGAGAGGCCTTTTGGGCTAACTGTGGAAGTAGGATAGGAGAAAGGCAAAGCCTATGTGAGTCAACTTTGAGAGATGCAATTTAAAAAATCATAAATATATTTCAAAAAAATTAAATTGAAATTATTGTGGAGTAATTCATTGTGCATATGTCAAATTTTACTTTGAATGGTCTTTATTTGTGAATTTCAATGTGTTTTAACATTTATGTGTTAAGTTAGGACAAAGTGATTATATATGTATTTTTTTTTATAATTAATTTCAATATAATTGGAGAAAAATCAATAATTTATAATTAAAAAAATGTGAATTTTAAAGAAATAAAGAAAAACAGAAAAAAATATTTTAAAAAATAGATAATATTTTTATAAATAAAATAAATTTGAAAATGAAAAAATAATTAACTTAGTGTTGGTGTGTCTAAAGTTACAAGATATCGAGATGAATATTGACATACTTAACTTGTACTACTTTGATGGGCCATGTTATCAACCCTTGGAATGAGATACATTCATACTTTCAAAATTGTAGCGTACTTAAACCCAAAACTTCAGAGCAATTACATAAAATGTAGATGAAAACCAAAGAACACAACATAAAACAAATAAAACCTAAGAAATATCTCTGGATAATAAAAAATAAAGAGCTATGTTCACTTGCATCTTCAAGGAGACAACCTCATATAGAAAAGTTTCAATTACTATAACAATTCTTGACAAAATATTACATAACCTTCAAATCAATATATATCCAGCCAAAGATAATCTTAACTACCTACATGCCAACTTATAATAAGGACCTACTAACTAATTTGGGGCTTATTAATAAAAAGGACCCTTTTTACAATGAATAAATATTAACTAACAATTTGATGGGCCTTATTCAAGGAAGGTGGCCTCATACATTAATAAAGTATCTAAGTAAGGGGGATAGGGTAGGATCCTAACAAAAAAAATCTTTATTAGATCCATTAAAAAAGAGGGTTTTATTAGATCCAGTAAAAAAATCTTTTTACAAGGGTAGTTTTTTTTAAACCAAACCCGCAACAACGTAACTCAGTCAAAATTGATCGAAAAGGTACCCTCCCTTTGACCAAGAAAGTGACTGAGATCAATTCAAATTTGGAGAAGTTGGAAGAGAAACAAAAGCATAGTGATGCAAGGTATAAAAAACTTCATAATGAATTGAAAGAGGAACATGACAATTTAGAAGAATGGGTCACTCGGAATCGTAATGGCCTACAACAAGAACAAATAGAGCTTGAGACCTGGTCACTTGAAATTACAATACCTTACAACAAGAACAAGTAAAGTTAAGTTCCTAGGTTGATAAAAATCGCGTTGAATTGAAGGACCTCATAGAAAATCTTGTCAATCCTCTGAATGTGGCCATCCCGAAACCAAAATCTTCAAACACTTCTAACCCTTCATCAAGCCCCTATAGTACATAAAATCCACAAGTGAATATATCCCCTCACGGTATGGTAATCCCTAACCAATTCCCATCATATACAAATCAACCAATTTTTGCATACCCGATAAGAGAAAAAAATGAATTATCAAATTTCGACGAGAATGAAAAAAAGGCGTGTCCTAGTTCAACAAGGTATAAGAGTATTTTGAAATCCATGGTATCAATAATGATGACAAAAAACTCCAGTATGCTTCCATGCAACTAGAAGGATATGCATACAATTGGTATATGTGGTGGAAAAAGACAACTTTTCGGTTAGCTGGAATAAATTCAAGGATAATTTAGAAAAAATATTTCAGGGTATCAAAGAAGAAGACTTCTTTTCATAACTCAACAAACTACAACAAAAAAGAAACATGGATGCATTTACACGTGATTGGGAAACTTTGGCTACTAGAGTACCAAGACTGTCAACAAAACACTTAATTCAATCATATATATCTGTATTAAACCACACATCTAGAATGAACTAAAACCATATGATATTCCGAATATGGAAGTAGATATACATAAGGTAAAAGTGAAAGATTTTCATGACAAAAATTCTCTAAGACTTATTCGGGATGAAAAGAGAGTCATTGCATGTTCTGTGGATATAAGTGGACATTTGGACACAAATGCATGAACCACAAATTGTATAGATATGAATCTAGAAAGGAATCTAACTCCTCTAGTAGCAACTCCAAGGATAAAGTAAAAAGGAAAGAAAACAATTTCAATAGATGCGGTAAAAATTGGGCTCGAGGCCATAGATGTGCACCCAACTACACATATCAATGTAAAATTATTGATGGGAAAGAAGTGTCAGTTGTCACTGAAGAGGACATACTCGACATTGATGAGGATGAAAAGAAGGTGTCATAGGCATCAATCACATGCATTGGGCAGAATTTTAAGGAAGATGACACAGTTACAATCCAAAAAGAAGAAGTGAAACCACTTACAACTCATTATATCCGGGCCTCAATTAAGGAATATTGATACCATCTGTAAGATTCAAGAAAAAAAACCTATGATATTGCTTGCAACAATTACAGGAAAAATGGAACCAAGGACACACTACAATTGAAAGGAAACATAAAGGGTAAAAATATCGCTATCTTGGTAGATTCTGGAAGTACACACAACTTCGTGGACATCAATATTTCCAGAAAATTAAATATTTTTATCTACCTTGTAAAGAATATCATGGCTACAACAATCGATGGTCAACAAATTAAAGTATTAGGATGATGCCATACAGTTTCTATAAAGATACAAAGCTTAGAACTACAATTTGGATATTATGCTCTACCCCTTAGTGGAATGAACATGGTGCTAGCTAGGAGAAAAATGGTTGATGCAATTGGGAACCTATGCTACGAACCTTTAATAAAAATTTATGGAATTCAAATGGCAAGGGAAGAACTACAAACTATATAGGTTAGAAAGCTTACATTATCCACTAAAAGAAAGCACAAACATTAAAAAATAAATACAGGATCAAACATTAAAAAAACAAAAAACAAATCTAGAATCAAGATGCCTCTCCACAATGGAAAAAAAATGATCCAAGATTTCTTTGAGAACAAAGCATCTGTAAAGTGAAAAAAAGTGTTATATAAAAATAATAATACAATAGTAGGGTAATTAAATAAAGAAAATAATAAAATAAAGAAAGATAAATAAAATGCATATTTAAAAAGACGCGACCTTTCTCAAAAAGGTATTGAGACATTCCCGTCTACAGATTTAACGGGCCCTCATTGTAATCACATCACATCATTCATTAATTTTACAACTTATATATGATTTTATTATTTTATTGATTCTCATATTATTGAGTAAATCAAACATGGGAATAATTGCCTCAGTATGATGAGTAACTAAGGCATTAAAATTAATGAATAAAATCTATGTGAGATAGAATGATGGATAAAGATGGGATCATCTCACTTTTAGACGATTAGAGATAATGTTGTATTTTGAGATGGTATGAAGGCACTTGCGGCAGTGTGATGGTAGGACTACTTATAACCCAAGATGGTATTCGTAAATAACCTGAATTTAAATGCCATAAAATGCTTACATGGGGATATAAACTATCCCTCCCCAATAAGTGTTATTACTTCTTCCTCTTACTCAATACTAAAATTGATAAAAAAAAATGAACAATGCAAAGATGCTTTCTAAAAAAAGGAAGACCAATGTTTATTATGTTTTGGTTTAATCAATGTTTTGGGTTGATCAGTTCACCCGACTTCCACTAGGATGTTAATGATGCTTCTATTCGATCAACAAGATAAAAAAATAGAACTGTTGGATTTTGAAATTTATTCACAAATCCTTCCTGCCTAGAAGATCAATCGACCAAAATAACCATGGGAAAGATAATGCTTTAATATAAAAATAAAGATTTCACTATTATGTATTGTAGTTGCAAAAATACAAGAATGGATCCAAATGAGTTAATGCTTCAATATAAAAACAAGTGTTGCATGGCAGCGTAGTCCCTGCCAAGTTGGAATGGGAGTAAATGCGTGGGTTGCAAGTTGTAGTACATGTGGTATCAATGCAGAATTTAGTATTCTAGAATTAATTTTATTTCCTAGTATTTAAGTTTGAGAGTACATGAAATATTTAATACATAACCCATGTAACCCAACAATTATGGAGTAGCGGGTTGACAAAGTCGTGGGTTCACATTTTTCATTTTTCATGTCCAACCTGTTTCGTGATATACATTTTGCACCCAACACTTCTGTCATATACATTTTGTACCAAACAATTCCGTCATATACATATCACTATAAATCTTGGTACAATGTTATAATATTCTATAAATTATTCAGTTTCATGTATATGACAGAATTGTTGGGTGCAAAATGTATATGACGGAAGTGTTAGGTGCAAAATGTATATGATGGAACAAGCTGGACATGAAAGATGAAAAATGTGAATCCGCGACTCATCCAACCCCCGACTCCGTAATTGTTGGGTGCAAAATGTATATGACAGAAGTGTTAGGTGCAAAATGTATATCACGGAAGAAGCTCTACATGAAAAATGAAAATTAAAAATAAATTTCACCTTTATTATCATAAACAAAATCAAAATTCCAAAATTGCAATATAATATTGAATAAACTTTAAATATTTGTTTATACTATTCATTAAGTAAAAAGTGTTATAGCATTATATAAATTATTATAAATCTTGGTACAATGTTATAATATTCTATAAATTACTCACTCTCATGTATATGATGGAATTGTTGGGTGCAAAATGTATATGACGGAATCTTGGTACGATGCTATAATATTCTATAAATTACAATGTTATAATATTCTATAAATTACTCACTCTCATGTATATGGACAAATGAAACATTTGAACCCCCAACTCTGCCAACCCACTACTTTGTAATTGTTGGGTGCAAAATGTATATTGCAGAAGTGTTGGGTGCAAAAAGTATATCACAGAACAAGCTGGACATGAAAAATAAAAATAAATTTCACCAATCAAAATTTCAAAATTCCAAATTTACATTTAAAAAAGTTAAAAATAATATTGAATAAAATTTAAATAATTGTTTATACTATTCATTAAGTAAAAAGTGTTATAACATTATATAAATTACTATAAATCTTGGTACAATGTTATGAGATTCTATAAATTACTCAGTCTCATGTATATGACAGAATTGTTTGGTGCAAAATGTATATGACGAAAGTGTTGGGTGCAAAATGTATATCACGAAACAAGTTGAAAAATGAAAAATGTGAACCAACGATTTTGGCAACCCGCGACTCCGTAATTGTTGGGTGAAAAATGTAAAAATTAAAATTAAAAATAAATTTCAACTTTATTATCATAAACAAAATCAAAATTTCAAAATTTCAAATTTACATTTAAAAACATTAAAAATAATAATTTATAAAATTTAAATATTTATTTATACTATTCATTAAGTAAAAAGTGTTATATATGTGTTTCCTCTTAAAAGTGTTATAGATGTGTTTCCTCTTAAGAGGTTACAGGTTCAAATCCAGAGGGGGGTAGGGTATGTATACCTTTGTAGACTTTACCAGTCAAATCGCTGGGTGGAGGGGGGTCCCTTGTCCCACAAACAAGGGGGTCTCATACACCAATTTGGTGTGCTGGCTTGGCCATGACCTTAAAAATAGATTATTATTATTACTATTATTATTATAAATTACTATAAATCTTGATACAATGTTAAAATATTCTATAAATTATAATGTTATAATATTCTATAAATTACTCAGTCTCATGTATATGACAGAATTGTTGGGTGCAAAATGTATATGACAGAAGTGTTGGGTGAAAAATGTATATCACGGAACACGATGGACATGAAAAATGAAACATTTGAACCCCCGACTCTGCCAACCTGCTACTTTGTAATTGTTGGGTGCAAAATGTATATAGATGAAGTGATGGGTGCAAAAAGTATATCACGGAACAAGTTGGACATGAAAAATAAAAAATAAAAATAAATTTCACCAATCAAAATTTCAAAATTCCTAATTTAAATAATATTAAGTAAAAATAATATTGGATAAAATTTAAATAATTGTTTATACTATTCATTAAGTAAAAAGTGTTATAGCATTATATAGATTACTATAAATCTTGGTACAATGTTATAATATTTTATAAATTAATCAGTCTCATGTATATGACAGAATTGTTGGGTGCAAAATGTATATGATAGAAGTGTTGGGTGAAAAATGCATATCACGGAACAAGCTGGACATGAAAAATGTGAACCCGCGACTCCCCCCGCCCGCTACTCCGTAATTGTTAGGTACAAAATGTAAAAATGAAAATTAAAAATAAATTTCAACTTTATTATCATAAATAAAATCAAAATTCCAAAATTCTAAATTTACATTTAAAAAAGTTAAAAATAATATTTAAATATTTGTTTATACTATTCATTAAGTAAAAAGTGTTATAGCATTATATAAATTACTATAAATCTTATACATTGTTATAATATTCTATAAATTACAATGTTATAATATTTTATAAATTACTCAGTCTCATGTATATGACGGAGTTGTTGGGTGCAAAATGTATATGATGAAAATGTTGGATGCAAAATGTATATCACGGAACTCAGCCAATTAGAGACTCTGTAATTGTTGGTTGCAAAATGTATATGGAAGAAGTGTTAGGTGCAAAAAGTATATCATGAAACAAGATGGACATGAAAAATGAAAAATAAAAATAAATTTCAGTTTTATTATCATAAACAAAATCAAAATTCCAAATTTTTATCTAAAAACGTTAAAAATAATATTGAAAAAAATTTAAATAATCGTTTATACTATTCATTAAGTAAAAAATGTTATAGCATTATATAAATTACTATAAATCTTGGTACAATGTTATAATATTCTATAAATTACTCAATCTCATGTATATGACGGAATAAAATGAAAAATGTGAACCCGCGACTCTGTACTTGTTGGGTGCAAAATGTATATGACGAAAGTGTAGGGTGAAAAATGTAAAATGTATATCACGGAACAAGCTGGACATGAAAAATGAAAATTAAAAATAAATTTCACTTTTATTGTCATAAACAAAATCAAAATTCTAAAATTTTAAATTTACATTTAAAAAGGTTAAAAATAATATTGAATAAAATTTAAATATTTGTTTATACTATTCATTAAGTAAAAATTGTTATAACATTATATAAATTACTATAAATCTTGGTATAATGTTATAATATTCTATAAATTACTTGGTCTCATGTATATGACAGAATTGTTGGGTGCAAAATGTATATGACTGAAGTGTTCGGTGCAAAATGTATATCACCGAACAAGATGGACATGAAAAATGAAATATGTGAACCCCAACTCCGCCAACCCTCGACTCTGTTGTTGGGTGCAAAATGTATATGG
>JASDQU010240612.1:43842-54471 GCA_032191745.1 Picea mariana | reverse complement strand
GAAGTCCTTAAAACGTATGACACGTCAGTCATTGAACACAAGATCCCGCTGAAGGAGGACGCTAAGCCATTCAAGCAGAAGCTGAGGCAGATAAATCCCATGTTGCTACCTGTCATGGATAAAGAAGTGAAGAAGATGCTAGACGCCCATATTATTGTCCCCTTGAGATATTTCGACTGGGTGGCCAATTTGGTCCCGATAAGGAAGAAAAGTGGCGAGATCAGACTTTGTGTTGATTTCAGGAACCTGAGTAGGAGCTCGAGGAAAGACAATTATCCCCTGCCCAAAATGGAGCACATATTGTAGAAGGTCACTGGTGCCTCTAGAATATCCATGATCGATGGCTTCTCTGGTTACAATCAGATATCAGTCATGCCTGAAGACAGGGAAAAAACAGCCTTCACCACTCCTTGGGGCACATTCATGTATGCCAAAATGCCTTTCAGGTTGATAAATGCAGGAGCAACATTTCAGCGGGCCATGGACATAGCCTTCATCGGGGAGAAGGACCAGTTTGTGGTAATATATCTTGATGACGTCACGGTCTTCTCCAGGACAGATAAGGAGCACTGCTGCCACTTGAAGAAAGTTTTCCTGAAGTGTCGGAGGTTCAGCCTGTCTTTGAACCCCAAGAAGTCGCTATTTGCTATGAAGGAGGGGAAGTTATTGGGGCATATAGTATCGACAAAGGGAGTGAGAATTGATCCCAGCAGGGTGGAGGCGATTCAAGCTTTGTCACTTCCCAGGTCCAAAAAAGAGGTTCAGGCCTTTTTGGGGAAAATTAATTTTTTAAGGAGATTTGTCTCGAATTTTGCCGAGCTAGTGAGACACATCACGGTCATACTCAGGAAAGGAAACGAAGTGAAATGGACCGCTGAGCCCAGGGCCTCTTTTGAGAAAATTAAAAGGGCGTTGACTGAGGTGCCTGTGCTTATCAGTCCAGACTATTCCAAAGAGTTTATAATTTTCTCCTTCGCTTCTTTTGATACGGTGGCGGAAGTTTTATTGCAAAGGAACGAGGAAGGATGTGAGAAGCCCATCGCCTTCTTCAGCAAGGCACTGAGGGATGCAGAGCTTCGATACGAGATCATGGAGAAGCAACCCTATGCCTTAGTGAAAGCTCTCAAGGCTTTCAGAGTCTATGTCTTGCACTCAAAGATCACTACATATGTTCCTTCAGCCTCTGTGAAGGATATTCTTATACAGCCCGACATAGACGGAAGAAGGGGTAAATGGATCGCTAAGATCCTAGAATTCGATCTGGAGATTAAGCCCACCAAGTTGATAAAGGGGCAGGGTTTAGCCAAGCTGCTAGCCGAATCAAATTGCAAATCTTTGGGGATTTGTTCCATCAACATCTGTTCAGAAATCCCGCAAGCCGAATCATCTGGCAAGAATTCTCAGACCGACTTATCACTAGTAGCATGCCCATGGTACAAGGATATCTTGTATTTTCTGCAAGAATTGAGGCCTCCTGATCGGATGGAGAAAAGCAGGGCAAGGGCTCTAAAGCTCAAGGCGGTCAGGTATTGCCTCATCGACCAAAACCTGTACTGGAAGGACCCTTTAGGGGTATTTTTAAAATGCATGGACCCACAAGAAGCCCAGCAAGTTACATTTGATTTCCACAGCGACCTTTGTGGGGGCCATCATTTTTGGAAGACCACAACCCATAAGATCCTTCGAGCTGGATATTACTGGCCCACTCTTTTCCCTGATGTCTGCAGAGCGGTCAGAGCCTGCATTGAATGCCATAATTTCTTCGGTAAGCAGCAACTCAAAAACTCTGCCACTAAAGCCTGTGGTGGTTTCAGCACCTTTTCAGCAGTGGGGATTGGATTTCATTGGAGAGATTCATCCTCCTTCAGGTGGCCAACACTGATGGATCCTCACGGCGACATATTATTTCACCAAATGGATAGAGGCTGTCCCCACTAGGAGCACTTCTCACAAAGCAATTATCAGCTTACTGGAGGACATCATAGCCAGGTTTGGCTGCCCTAGCAAGATTGTCACTGACAACGCCGCCCCCTTTAGGTCTGAGCCTCTGGTCAATTTCTATGAACAGTTTGAGATTTCGCTGATTCACTCTACTCCCTATTATCCTCAGGGGAATGGATTGGCAGAGTCTTCCAATAAAATTATGATCAAGATCATTAAGAAATTACTAGAAGACAATAAAAGGGCCTGGGATTCGAAGCTCAAATTTTCTCTATGGGCTGATCGGGTGACAACTAAGAAGTCCCTGGGCGTCTCACCATTCCAACTTGTTTACGGAATAGAGGTTGTTTTCTTGACTCAGCTCGCTTTATCAGTGGCGAAATTCCTCCAGGACATTGGCGGAGAGCCTGACCATATGGTCAGACGGATTCACCAGATGGTGGAAATACAACAGGTTAGAGAGAAGGTCATGAACAAGGCCTACGATCATCAGCAGAAGGTCAAGCAGGTTTTTGACAGGAGGGGCAGAAATAAAGAATTCGAGCAGGGTGATCTGGTGCTCAAATGGGACGCGCCCAGGCAGGACAGGGGAAAGCACGGTAAGTTCGATGCCCTCTGGTTTGGGCCTTTCAGGATCCTTGAAGTGTTTTCAAACAACACATATCGGTTGCAGGATTTGGAGGGTGAAGATGTGTTCGGTGGCCCAGTGAATGGGCATTTTCTTAAAAAATATATTGTCTGATCCATCCATGGCTCCTATCTTTTGTAAATATTGTCTTTTTTGCTCTTTGTTGCTTTTATTTTTCGGCTTGTATTTTCAGCAGTGGGGGGTTTTGAGCTCGACTCCATAGCCCAACAGGAAGGCACTGAATCTGCAAAAGTGTTCTTAGAGCATCGCAGGGATGACTCTATCCCCCATGGAGCCAAATGTTAGCGATATTTCTTGTCTGGGGACGAGAAATAAAAACCAGGCAGCGAGAGTCTCGAATCCCCCAGAATTAATAGGGACCGTTCATCCGAAGGACGCGTGGCAAGGAGATCTGCGTTAGCAGGGAGGATCCTGACACCAAGAATATAGGGCCACGGGAGTCGACAGAGGATAGGTGGAAAGATTTCGAGTCGAGGAAGGGGCCGTTGACATGTCAATGGCCATGAGTCATCGGGGATCGGGGAATCGCGAATCCGGAGGACACGTGAACATTGACCTTGCAAACCCTGAAACTCCGATGGAAGGCTATACGGCCGTGGGCATGTGGTAACGGTCATTTGGACTAGGGCATAGTCAGAGGGCTAGCGCGCAAGGAGCCATCGACAATCGGAGAATCGCGACTCCCGGGCACTTGTGTATCGAGGCATCAAAAATGCCGAAACCTCGACAGAGGTTCGGCTCGGGTCACATAGAGGTGGTCATATGGATGATAGTATAGCCAGGAGGGATAACCTATGCACGCGCTCATCGGAGAATCGGTGATCGAGAATTCAAAGGGTCAAGAACTCTTGACAGCAGGAATCGTGAAACCCCGATCCCCGATACAGAGTCAAGGATGACCGTGGTCAGGTGCCGAAGGCCGTGAAGAAATTGGAAAGGACCTGTGGATCGGGTTGTTGCAGCAGTGTTTCCCAAGGAAATTCAAGGAGCCGTTTCGGCTCAGCAGAAAAGGATAAGGAAGGTAGGTGAGGCCTCGTGTCACCCATTTATTGTAGAGCATGGAGGTTCTAGCTGGAGTTTACCCAGGAGGGTCCCTTTGTACCGATTCTCTGCAGAAAGGTCACACCAAGTCTTCAACTCGCTAAGAGAGCCTGAGCACGCTAATTCAAACATTAAAAGAGGCTCAACTACCCCCTGGCGCGAGCCATGCTGAATTGAAGAAGCATATGACAGGAGTCCAGAGGAAAGATTTGATTGAGGAAACGACCCCCCATTAAAAGTCCCGAGATACTGTTGCTAGGCAGATTTTGGCTGAAGTATATGTAGGCATTTTTTTCCATTTTGTAATCTATCAATGGTTGAGCAGAGCTCCCGGCTGTAATGTTTTAAGGAAGCACTGTAATTCTGGTCATGTATAGACTTTTGAGACTTCTTGCTTAATGAATGCCAGTTTCCTTTTTACGTCTTTGTTATACTGTGTTAGAACAGCTCGGAATTGGAGGATCCAGTCGAGTTGCAGCCATTATAGGATGATGTTGTCCTGGATCACTGTAATAGCTGCACCGTTTCTAATCGGTTCTTGTGACTTTCCCATCGCTGAGTGACTTGGAATTGGCGGATCCAGTCAAGTCCCCTTTTAGTTCCTTGAGACCCTGAACCAAGAGGATCTTGCTTTCAGAATCTTTCTTCTGCAAGCTGCTGTAAGCCTGTTGCCCAAAGCCGTTTGTTCATCCTCCTTATCAAGTCTTCCACCTATTCACCCTTTAATCAACTCACTAGCTGAAGTTAAGTTGAGACCTTCTTTGTTACTTACGTCCCAGACATAGTCCTTGAGTTAGAGTAATATCCCCTTGAGTCTTTATCTCCATTTGATCACCCATCTATTAAACCGTGACATAAAACTGATGGGCGCTGGGCTCTACTCCTGCAAGCAATCCAGGAGTGACTTCCAGCGCTAACAGAAACATTTAAGGTTGTCAGAACTGTCCAAGGGCCTTGCGCTGTGGAAACATTTAAGAAAGAATAAGTGTGACAGGCTTTGCTCATGTTAAGTACTTAATAATAATAAAAAATAGACCAACCTTGGATACGCTAGCATATCATACATTGGGATAAATTTAGCTAGCATAAAATGCTAAGACAAACATTTGAACTAATGCTAGCATTAATTCACCTTCAAGCAATGCATAAAAAAATATATGATTCAAAAAGACCGTATATGATCAAAAAATTTGGATATGCTAACATATAAAACATTGGGAATAACGAAGCTGACAATAAGACCTCCAATCTGTTATCCAATCAGATCGTGACATATATGGTACTTTTTATTATATAAAAATCAATGTTTTTTGTTCCCTAGTTCCAACATTAGATATTATGCAAATATTTGTAGTCAAAGGACAAACTAATACTATGTCAACGAATTATCGATTGCTATAGTCCCTCTATGCCTACGACAGGGACTAATAACTCTTTCACCATTATGTAATGTAGTTGTAAAACTTGTAATGTAATTGTAAAAATTGTTTTTTTAAGTGACTTATTCAATTTCAAGAGCTTTACAATTTAAATATTCAATACAATCCTTGACATCCATCAACTAAAATGCTATGGTTGTATTTATAATTTTATAATTGTTTTAATTAACATTTGAGAGAATGACTTGTAAAAATTAATGAGGGTTAAATGTTTTCCTTATCTTTCAATTTACATTTATACAAAATTATAAAGTATGTAATTAGAACATTTTGAATCTTTAAAAAATATGTAGTTCATGTTATTAATGTTTTACAGTTAATATTTGAAGTCAAGAACATAATATCAATGAGTGATAACCTTCATCTTTTAAGATAACAATATTATCCATAAGGGAGTGAAGAGAAATATGAACAAAAAAAATGGAATTCCTTAAGTATGTATGCAAATTAAAATATACAAAATAGAGTTAAGCCCATAACTAAACAGTACAACACGAGACAATTGTAGGCATGCAAATAGATCTAACAAAATATTAGAAGTTGTTGAAGCAAGATAAGATAAGATAAAGATTGGACATATTATCTTGTAATTTAAAAGTATAGAAACCCTAAGCCATGCATATGGAATGACAAAACAGTTTACAAAGAAAATTACCAAGATAAATTAAAACATAAAGGAGATGGGTTGATACACATAGAAGTTTTTAGCCTTTAAAGCGTGTATTTGAAAAGAATGAAAGCAACACATGAATATAGTTATTCAAATGATCATTACATGTAAAAATGAATGGTAAATGTGACGATATACAAAATGAAAGACTAGTGGATGCCAACTCAAAACTAAATTTTGTTTAAGATTCAACAACAACCCATGATAACCTTTACAAATTTTGTAAGTGATAACAATCAACAACAAAATCTATATATTAAAAAAAAAAAACTATAATAATATAAAATAAACAAGGGGAGCTGCAAAAGGAAGCAAGTCCCTACCACAAATGGTAGTGAAAATCTGTTCTTAATTACGCAAGCACGTCATCGCCAAGCAACTATAAATTACGGAGATACGGAGACAAGATGCCTCATACGGAGATGCACCATGGCGTCCATTACATTAAGCTCTCAAATAGCGACACTTACTGTACAAATGAAGAGATTTGTTTCGGTTGACATGGTTTGTTCATATATAGTAAATGGAAAACGAACAACTCCAATGCTTTATTATCCCTTAAAACTAATGTCAAACTAAGAAGAAGTGAGTTTGTTGAGTTTTCTGCATTTGAATAAATTGAATAAATTCAGAAATAGATAAACCATCAAGCCATATTTCCTTTTCCTCTCCCTTCAAATCATTAGGTGGATATTTCATGTTTTTTTAGGATCATTATTGATTGGAAACCATGCATTAGGTGGATATTTCATGTTTTTTTTAGGATCACTATTGATTGTAAGTATTTTGTAACTTGCCTTTGTTTATTTAGTCTGTTTAAACATGAATCTAGCTTTAGGATGTCGATTAGTTTGCGATTTACAGAGTAATGAATATTATTTTTACAAGTCTATTGGCATTGAATTTCTATTTTTATATTGCTCTTTTGGCTATGAAAAGGGGTAATGAGCTCGTGGCAATCTACAGTTTATTTAGAAGTTTACGTGTGAATTATGAGATGATGGTAAATTATCATTTCATGCAGTGGTCTCAAAAGGCACTGTTAAAATTTCATTTCTGTTCAAATATTGCAAAATTTGTGTTGTATTTCTGGATCATATCAATAGGTTCAACGTTAACCATGAATCCATGTTTTGAGAGAATTTTTATTTGATGAAGTTTGTTCTGTTTCGAGATAATTTTTATTTGATG
Source organism: Picea mariana (assembly GCA_032191745.1). Lineage (NCBI taxonomy): Eukaryota > Viridiplantae > Streptophyta > Pinopsida > Pinales > Pinaceae > Picea > Picea mariana. The sequence goes on along the minus strand of JASDQU010240612.1, from coordinate 47,540 downwards.
AAGTTTGTTCTGTATTCAGAATTGTCCTGATTACGACCTCATTAAAATTACGCCAAATATGGAATTTCGAAAGAAATTCTGCATCCAATTTGTTAGACTGGTTTGTATCTTATCAACTTTCTCAAGGTAATAGACGTGGATTTTGTCTTTGCTTCAAACTTTTAAATTCCATGAATATTCATCATATCCAAAAAAAAATTCTACTCATTGATAATCATTTCATGCCTTGTGTTCAACCAGTTTTGAAACTTGGATGAAGTGTGGTCTTCAGTGGCAGATTGCATTGAATTTTACAAAAGTAGACTTATTACAAATAATTTCGGTCCGACCTTGCATTATTTTCCCTCTTTCTCCACATATGATTTTGCATGCTTTAATGGATGAAATCAAATGCACCAGCTCTCAATTTTTGTGTTTTCTAACTTGACAGAGTGAGTCATCTCAATTTTTGTACAGAGTGAGTCATCTCAATTTTTGTTTTTTCCGACTTGACGGAGGGAGTGCCCCATAAATAAAAGCCATCTTAACTAGTAAACATTTGTCGACGCATATTCCATAAAGCGACATGTGTTTAGAGTATAGGTTTTAGCGGTTTAGAGTATACATTTGCTTGGACAATTGTCCACTTGTAGGACAGATGGACAACTTGAACAAGGATCCATTGACATCCATGCATACGACTTTAACAAAGGATAGATTGACATACAGAGTTCAACTCTTTAGGAGGCTGCAACTAGCTGCATTAGGATGGAGGATTTTTGTAGGTCGAGAGTATGCCAATGTTAATTGTGCTTTTGTCCCTGATATCTACTTTGCAGCCTGGGCTTAGAAATCCATTCTTTCGATCAGCTAAGGAGAGCTCGGTGTCTGCTCGTTGATAATCGTAATTAATTCTTGCCCCATAGAGATTGATCAGTGGAGAGCTAGCCTACCCGCCTCTCCATAAGCTTAGTAATGAGGTCCTGAAGCAGCCAGTAAGGCAAGAACAATACAAAATCTGTTTACAGTAGATATTGAGAATAATTGGACTGAATCATCCAAGGTTTCAACACTTTTACATTAGGTTGGAGACCTTATACCACTAGGATCTAACTTTTTTTTTCAATTAGTGGACTGCATAACTACTTCATAGCATAGAAAGATTAACAAAGGATTTTCAATGTCATTTTGTTACCTAGATCAAAATAAACTGTCCATTGATTTTTTCTCACCTTTTATCTACAAGCAACTAGAGGAACTACCACAGAGAATTTAAGGCATTGTTTTTCAATGTATGTGAGCAAGCAAGTCAAGGAAGAGAATTTAAGGGATTGTTTTTCGATGTATATGAGCATGAAAGTCAAGGAATCGTTGCAAAGGTTAGTGCAGAACCAATAGTGTCCAAGTCAAGGAACCCCTACAAAGGTTAGTGAAAGTGCAAGCTCATCCTCAATCTCTTAGAAATTATTATCTGTTATTGTTGTAAAGTATTATCTGTTATTGTTGCTTTACTTGTCAGTAAAGGCAACATTGCTTGGTCTGTGGAAGAAATGGGGCTCCTCAAGCATCGCTTCAAAGTACTCCTTGTTATGCCAAGAAAACCTAATGGGACTCCTCAAGTAGCAATAAATCCTCGGGCAGCTTGAAGGTGAAAGGCCATAATTCCTCTCACACAAGACTTAGCAGTGTGGAGTCTCACCTCTTCCTTGGCTTCATACCCCAACTGCAACTCCAAAATATTTTGCAATAGAAAGAGTTGCAATAGAAAGAGCTGCAATTGATTTTTGAGCATCATCAAATATCCCACAATGGAATTATGAGCAACGATGGCAAGCAACGATGGTGCTAGTCCCAGTAGCTTGACGTCAACGTCATATTTTTCATTGGCTTGCCATTCAAATCAGGTACTCACATTTTTCTTTCCACTGTCAGCTAGTTCAATTATACTATTGTCATGCTTCAAAGCAGAGATAAAAATGGTTCTCTGGTCACCTGAGGAAGATGAGAAACTTTTCAATTATATCATGAAGAATGACCTTCTCTTCTCGGTTCTACATGGACATATGTCGCTAAGAAAGCTGGTAATCACTCCGACTCTAATTTCAATCTTCTTATTATAGTGTGCTCTACATAACTAATATCTACAACTGCAATGTAATAATATTTGCAATTAGGGAAACTAGATGCTAGTCACGGTTCCAGTGGAGAAGATGGTTCTGTCGCTGGGCCGAGAGGTGATGCACTAAGCAACATGTTGTACGAAGCAAGCCAAGGTGGAGAGGTGATGCAATACGACAACACATGTATGAAGCAAGCCAAAGATTTTGATATTAATAATCTTCATAATAAAGTAACAAAGTTGCAAATTTCTTCTTTAGTTGCGGCTTTTGAGTGAAATGACAGTTGCAGCTTCTGAGGTAAATGACACTCAAATGTGCAACTGAGGCAGAAACCAGAACCCACTTGCGTATCAAATAGAGAAGGTAAGGTCTCCCTTGTGCTTCCTAAATCAAGGTGGGATAGTTATGGGGGACAACTTGCATAGTAGGTGTGATATCTATGGGGACATCTTGCATAGTTATGCATGAAGCTAAACACGTGTAGGGAGAAACAAAACAAGTGTAAGGAGTATCTGTCAATTTTTATTCTGGAAAACTTTGATTACAATAAAGAAAAACTGTATAACATTTAATGTAAGGAAGTATTCTGGAAAACTTTGATTACAATAAAGAAAAACTGTATAACATTTAATGTAAGGAAGTAATGCTAGAATTAATTCTAGCATTACTTGACTTGGAAAAATCGCTCATGAAAAATCGCTCATCAAATATGTGAGTGAAGGTGCTTTAAAGATAAGGCATTCTTAGAGTGTGCCTCGAGAAGAGGCCAAATAAGACCTCCAATTCTAGCATTACTTGACTTGGAAAAATCGCTCATCAAATATGTGAGTGAAGGTGCTTTAAAGATAAGGCATTCTTAGAGTGTGCCTCGAGAAGAGGCCAAATAAGACCTCCAAAACAAAAGTTGGGTTAAATAGTATAAATCTTGAAGTTTAATTGTATGATTTTCCAGAACTTTATCTTAAAACAAAGAAAAGTCCTTGATTTTTGTGTCAAACTAATACTAAAACTCAAAATTAAATTTTTGATTACTAATAGTCCCCGGCCCAAACGACAGGGACTAATAAGTAACTCAAATAAGTGGAATATTTTATGAACAAAAATTGGGAAGTTGTTATCAACTATGTTGGAAATTTAGAAGCACAACCAATGCTTTATTAAAGTGATTACGATGAAATATTTCATGAACAAAAATTGGGAAGTTGTTATCAACGATGTTGGAAATTTAGAAGCACAACCAATGTTTTATTAAAGTGATTACGATGAGATATTGATAAAAAAAGATGTAACAAATTAGGAAGCTCAAAACAAATATGAAAAAACTATAAAATTATTAAAGTGATTACAATGAGATATTGATCTTAAAAAACATGTAACAAATTAGGCAAGCTCAAAACAAGTATGAAAAACATGTTACGATGAGATATTGATAAAAAAGATGTAACAAATTAGGCAAGATCAAAACAAATATGAAAAGCCTATAACATTATTAAAGTGATTACGATGAGATATTGATCTAAAAAAACATGTAACAAATTAGGCAAGCTCAAAACAAGTATGAAAAACATGTAACATAAGTGCTTTAGAAATTAGCAAAGT
>JASDQU010240612.1:11138-21854 GCA_032191745.1 Picea mariana | reverse complement strand
GGTGAATATTGTATTCTGAGAGAGGAGACTGTGAGAGAAAGAAGAGGAAGTTACAACGGGTTTTGCTGTAGGTTGTATCCCTTCATTTGCTGGATAATAATAAAGGAAGGACCTGGAAATTTCTCTGGTGGACGTAGCCCACACTGGGTGAACCACGTAAATCTGTGTCTCTCTTCTATTGTGTGTCTTCTGTGTTTTTGTTTCTGCATTTGTTTTTATTTTATTGCTCCGCGGTCCTGTTTTTCTAACATCTTGTTCCTTCTATCACAAGGAAACTCGGGTTAGTCTAGGTCTACAGGAAAAACTGCCCTCTGTGGTACTTCGGGCTGACAATTTTCTGTCTCCTCAGCCAGAACCTCCATGCTTCCATTTAAGGGGGTAGTCAATTGTTAAACCACTAGTCCTTCTTTCATTAACTGATTTCTCCTTGGCATGAGGACAAGGCTTATTATTTCAGCAAGGAGAGACCTGAGTTATTTTGACATAATGAACCCTCTCCACAATTTCCTCACTCTTTCCTCTAGTGATAGACTGGTCGTGGTCTGTTAACGTTCTGTTTCTCCTTGTGACCTTCCTTTGATGATTTGTCTTAATGCCTAGATTGTTACCACGTGCTGCTCTCGGATTGGACCCTATATAAGCACATGATTGCAGAAGTTGTCAAGGGTGGTTTGGATCCACAATGCTCTGAATCCTGCAATCCACCACCAACTTCCACGTACCTCTCTAGCTATACCATGGTTTCGATTGCGGGACCGATGAAGTGTGACTGTCGATCTTGTCGCAATATGCGATCTAGGTAACCCTACTATTTTAGCGCCCATGCTAAAGTTTATCCATCCACCAACTCCAGAATCCTTTTAACCATGTTTAGAGATGGCGCAAAATTTGGCGTTCGGTAGCTTTGAGTGTTGAGCAGGAATATCTCCCAGAGGACTATCTCCCGAATCTAACATGGTGGCCTGATGTCATTGTGTTGACGTGTCATGGAAAGAAGGGTGACACATGTCATGTGAGAAATCACGGATGACAAACCCAAATGTGCCTGAAATGAGTGCCACGTGTCTCAACAGATGAGTGCCATGTATCAACACCAAATGAATTCCATGTGTCTCCAGCTCTTCGGGGTTCGAGAGCTTCTGAATGCAAAGTATGAACATCTACATGATGGTCAAACTCCCAGAGTGACGTGATGACCCAACATCATATCGTCGACGCGTCATGAAAATAAAGGGACATGTGTCACCTGGAAAAAGCGGGAATGACACAATCAAAGGGCATGGGATGAGCGCCATGTGTCTGAATTGATGAGCGCCAAGTGTTTTCGACACTTCTAGGTTCAGGAGATTCTGCATGTAGAGTTTGTATAACTCCCAGAGTAGTACGGGCCCAAAGTGATGTGGTAGCCTGAAATGAATGCCATGTGCTGAGTTGAAAAACAATCGTGGAGTGGTAGGGCTCGAAGCAATGTGGCAGCCTGACGTCACTTCGGGAATTCATTCTTTGAGAATTTTTGGAGTTCGGGATGTAAAGCATGGAAATATTCCAAAGTAACTTTCTTCCGGTTGACGTGGCCGTCTCTCGTCACTTCGGGATTTCGGGATTTCGGGACTTCAACACTTCGGGGCTTCTATTTGGTCATTAATCCTTGCACGACTTTGAAACTCCGACTGAACGAGAGACACTAATCTGAACTATACATGGGATCTCCACCGTTGAAAATTGAACCTGTCTGTTTGCTTGTATTTCAAGCCCGATATTGACTCCTCTAAATGCTGCATATTGCTCGTAGTTTTTCCCTGTGCATACAACATACTTAACCAACCTGCTGTAAGCTCAATTAAAGGCAAACAAGATGACCAATAATTTGAACCAAGTCATGGTATGCATTTATCCTTCAAGAAAGACAGAAAAACTTTGTGCAAAAAATCAGTGAAGCAAGACAATAAGGAAAAATAGGTCATTGAACAAAAGGGAAACCAAATTTATCAACCAGAAGAGGAAAAACTTATAGGAAGGTATGCGGAAAAGAGAGAGACATGGCAGAGGTGTAGACTTAGGTCTTAACAAAAACTACATATGACCCATGACAACTTCATGTGATAACATTGGCTTCACAGGGGATGACATGCTCCCTCTAAGATGCCAAGAATAAGCAACTTCAATGTCTTATCCTAGGGCTATGGGGTCACTTATTCAAATACTAAAAGAAAACTGAAAACATAAAATCTTACACACGAGCTTATTTATATACAAGACCCTACTCTAATTGACTTTTACAATGCTCAGGTGAAAACAAATTTCCACCATAGCCACCCAAAAAATTTGGTAACATAATTATTCTCTTCACTACAAATGATCCATAAAAGGTAAGGGAAGTATGACAGTAGAATGAAAAAATGTTTTGGAACGCTGACAATACCTCCAAATAATGATAAAATGATTAAATTTGTAGGCTCCAATTCTTATGGAAAGTTCAACTCCATATAGAACTCCACAGGGTAATAAAATTTATAATAAGGCATGCTAAACTAGTAAAAAGTTACCTCCTTTATTTCATCATTTCTCACATGTTGTTTGATATTCTCAGCATGTACATGTGGATAAAGGATTAATGCAAGATTGTTAATCTTAGGTGATATCTACTCATTTATAAGTGCTAGACATGAGATAAGTTGCACATTTAGCTCTTCCTTTTCTCCTCCATGGCTCTCCCAAGGATCAGATTCATAATTATCATATACAGGAACCATGCTACGAGGTTCCAAAGAAGTTATGAAAAAATTCCGTTCTTCATCATCTTCGTTGGAATATTCATAAAAAATTGACTGTTTTTGGTCAATATTTGAAACAACTTCTTCATCATAAGTAGGGTTTCTAAAAACATCTGTTTCAAGAACATAAATATCCTCTTCATTTTCTTCATAAGAGCAACAAAAAAAATTCTCCTTCGATTTTGAAAATCTAGGAAAAAACAGAGAGGAATCTTCCCTAGTTTTTTTAACTAACTTATCATTTATCTCAGCTTCATAGTCAGGAGAAATATCTATTGTATTTTTATGATCAAAACTATCATTTGAATCTGCATCCAGTACAAAAGAATAGGAGGAAAGCGGCGATCCTTCACTGATTTCCTTGACTAGGTTATTTTCTTTAACTTCACAGTCAGGAGAGCAACTTAATGTAGCTTGAACACTTTTATCATATTCCTCACAACAATCATGAAAAAGAAACTCAGAGGAGTAATACCTTTTACAATTCAAATTGAAAGCAACATGGAATTCTCTGAGTGAAGAAATGCTAGAAGGTTCAAGAGATTGATACCAAATACAAACATCTCCTTGAAGAGAGTACATAAACATACAGATTGCAACATGTAAATCATAAACTTGGAAATCATACTTACAATCCAAAAATCTAGCCTTAAAGATGGCAACAACTAAAACTCCATCATTTCAAAACATCTCCATATAAGTGGCAACTGGATCTTGAAATTTGTACAAAACTTATTGTTGATCAACAACTGACAGAGAAACATGCATCATTAATTTCTCAACTAATCCTTTTTGTTATCCTTTACCATATGCTTGTAACTCATATCCATAACTTTCTTCTACTGATGTATACACTTGCTGTTTAACATCAGAATATTCAAAGACAACATTTCGATCTTCATGAACATTTAAAACATTAGATACATCTGATATGATGCCATATGTTTCTATGTTATTTCTATCATAATGAATATCATTCAACAACTCTTGATATTCATGGTAAATGCTTTCTTCTACAATAAATGCTTCATCACAAATATGGTTTTCATGACTAGCAAAATCTTTATGAAGCAAAGAAAACTCATCACAACATTCTTCAATAAGATGTTCAACTGAAAAATACAATTTACAAAATGAATTGAAAGTTGCATGGAAACCTGTCAAAGAGATGATACTTGAAATTGGAAGAGATCGACACCAATCATGAGCAATGCCGTCTAATGAATACCTGAGAAGCTTAATCTGAACATCTTCATGAACGATATGAAGTCGATGAATAAAATCATGAAAATCCAACAAATGTTCAGCTGGTACCTCCCACTCTTCTCCTCGAAATTTAGGAAGGCTACTTTCCCATTCATCTCTACTATGCATTGGATTAGGGAAACCAAATATCTTTGAAAAATCATAGAAAGCATACCTTTGGGCTAGAATCTTGTCCATTTTAAACCAGTGGAGTCTTCAATATATTTCTGAACAATGGAGTCGCCATGGTGAAAGATGAGCAGTCAGAACAATGTGTCCAACTTCAGTTCACCATCTAAAACTCAATCCCTTTGTTGTCGTTCTCCCAGAGAATATATCTTCACTTCCGTCCCCAGCAGTGGCGCCAAGAATGTTACCACTGAGAGTCACCCTCAGACTGCTAAAGGATAATCCTAGTACCCATCAAAAAGGTTTTTGAATGTAAATTAATGATCAAAGGTCAAATGTAGAAAACTCAGCATAAGAATGTTTTAACACAAAAATATAGGTTAGCATGCATAAGCAAATGAGGTTTTGATTAACTTCAGTCAGTGGTTTAACGATAAAGGTGAATAGAAGGAAGACTTAGTGAGGAAGGTGGATAGGTCTGCTATAAGCATCAGGCCTTCAAACAACTAGGAGAAGAAAAAATCAGTCACAAGAACTTCTTGAACTTAAAGTTTAAAACACTGAAAAAACATTCATAGCAGCATTATAATCAAACCTCCATTATAATACAACCACAACATCTCATATGGATCATCCAATCATGAGCATTTCAGAATAAGAAGAAACCAGATGATGAAAGGAAACTGACTTCTATTAATGAAAATGTCTCAAGTCTCATACATAACCAGAGAACAACTTTGTTTAGTCAAAATATTACAAAAGAGAGCTTTGCTCAACCATCCAACCCTCTCATATCATTCATCTGATGTATTTATAATCAAAGCAACAGACAACAACTAGGAGTGTGAGCTGGCCTTCCTATCCTAGGATTCTCCACCTGTCTTGTTCCTTCTGTCAAAATGAAACTCGGGTCAGTCTGGTCCTGCAAGAAAAAATACCCTCTGTGGTACTTCGGGATGATAGTTTTATTTCTCCTCGGCCAGACCCTCCATGCTTGCATTTAAGGGGGTTTTTCGATTGTTCAACCACCAGTCCTTCTTTCATTAACTGATTTCTCCTTGGGATCATGACGAGGCTTATTATTTCAGTAAGGAGAGATCTGGGTTATTTTGACATAATAAACCCTCTCCATAGTTTCCTCACTCTTTCCTCTAGTGATAGACTAGTCGTGGTCTGTTAACGTTCTGCTTCTCCTTGTGACCTTCCTTTGATGATTTGGCTTAATGCCTAGCTTCTTGCCACACACTACTCTTGGATTGGACCCTATATAAGCACATGATTTCAGAAATTGTCAAGGGAGGTTTGGATCCACACCGCTTTGACTCCCACAATCCACCACCAACTGCCACGTACCTCTCTAGATATACCATGGTTTCGATTGTGGGACCGCTCTAGGATTTTAATGTTCAATCATGTTCCATATCCACAATGAAGTGGGTTCGTTGATCTTGTCGCAATCTGTGATCTGGGAAACCTTGCTATTTTAGCACCTTTGCTAAAGTTTATTCGTTTGCCAACTCCATAATCCTTTTAACCATGTTTAGAGATGGCACCAAATTTGGCGTTCGAGAGATTTGAATGTTGAGCAGGAATATCTCCTAGAGGACGATCTCCCGAATTTGACGTGGTGGCCTAATGTCATTGTGCTGATGTGTTATGAAAATAAAGGTGACATGTGTCATGGGAAAAAGTATGGATGAAAAACCCAAATGTGTCTGAAATGAGTGCCACGTGTCTCAACAAATGAGTGCCATGTGTCGGTGCTAGATGAATTCCATGTGTCTTCGATTCTTTGAGGTTCGAGAGCTTCTGAGTGAAAAGTATGAACATCTACATGATGGTCGAACTCTCAGAGTGACGTGATGACCCGACGTCATATCGTCGACGCACCATGAAAAAAATGAGACATGTGTCACCTGGAAAAAGTGCGAATGACGGAATCGAAGGGCCTGGGATGAGCTCCATGTGTTTGAACTAATGAGTGCCAATATTTTCGGCACTTCAGGGTTCAAGATCTTCTACATGTAGAGTTTGTATAACTCCCAGAGTAGTACATGCCTAGAGTGATGTGTTAGCCTGAAATGAATGCCATGTGTTGAGTTGAAAAACACCCATGGAGTGGTAGGGACCGCAGCGATGTGGCAGCCTGGCTTCACTTCGGGACTTCGGGCTTCTGGGATTTTTGGAGTTTGGGACGTAATGCATGGAAATCTCCCGAAGTAACTTTCTCCCAGTTGATGTGGCAGTCTCTCGTCACTTTGGGACTTCGAAACTTCAGGGATTCTGTCTGGTCGTTAATCCTTGCATGACTTTGAAACTCCGACTGCATGAGAGCCGCTAATCTAAACTGTACATGGGATCTCCACCGTTGAAAATTGAACCTGTCTCTTTGCTTGTATTTCAAGCCCGAAATGGAATGCTCTAAATGCTTCATTTTGCTCATGGTTTTTCCCTGTGCATACAACATACTTGATTGTTCTACTATAAGCTCAATTAAAGGCAAACAAGATGACCAATAATTCAAACCAAATCACGATATGCATTTATCCTTCAAGAAAGACAAGAAAACTTTGTTCAAAGAATCAATCAAGCAAGAGAATAAGGAAAAATAGGTCATTGAACAAAAAGAAAATCGACTTTATCAACCAGAAGAGGAAAAACTTATAAGAAGGTATGCATAAAAGAGAGAGACAGCGCAAAGGTGTAGACTTAGGTCTTAACAACAACTACATATGACCCATGACAACTTCATGTGATAACACATAGTATAATACCATTTTTTAAAATTAGATCGCCATGCACAACTCTATTTCGAACATGAAGTAGCATTCTCAGAACAAATAGGATCGTACATAACCAAAACATATCCCTTAAACAAACTATCGGTCCTTGGGTGTGAATAACTATTAAAGAAATCTTCTTCAATGATATTAAGCATGGAACACACCAATTGGTTGGATCTACCATTGTAAAGGGACTAGTTTCTAAAGTACTATTAAAGAAATTGTGTTCAATAGAGTGCATTGAACCTTAGTCTACACACTAAAAGTACACAACATTGACAAGGCTAGCCAATTTATTTGAGATCTATCAAATGGTCTAAAGGTGATTAAATGCAATATTATTTTATAAGTTAATATGTGATGTTAGAATTTAGAAATAGTCTCTTTGGAGTAGATACACCCATTTTCAGGAATCCAAGCTTATGTGAAATGGAAACAAATAGCTTTGTGTTCAATCAAATAGCTTTGTGTTCAATAGAGTGCAATCAACCATAGTAAACATTACAACATGAGGGTGGGAGTGGAGGAATACTAGAGAAAACATATTATGTTTTCTCTATTATTTCCTCCAACCCCACCCTCATATATGTTTTCTCTATTATCCCCTCACCCCTACATATGTTTTCATTGCAATAAGGTACACAACATTAACATTGTTAGGACTAGTCCAAATATGAAGATGAGGGCAAGGGAATAATAGAGAAAACATATCCAAATATGAGGGTGGGGTGGGTTGGGTGGGGTGGGGAAATAATAGAGAAAATATATCCAAATATGAGGGTGGGGAGAATAATAGAGAAAACATATTTATGTTTTCTCTATTATTCCCTCCACCCTTCCCCCCCAAAATAAGTTTTCTATATTATTCCCCCACCATCATATATGAGAGTGGGATGAAAGATAATAGACATGTATTTTTTTGTTTTTTAAACATTTTACTTTTCGAATTATTTTTTTTGTTTTTTAAACATTTTACTTTTTGGATTATTATTTTTCCATCAATATTATCAATGTTCCTTAAAATCTCATAAAAATAGATAGCATTATTTATGGCTTATTTATTTATTTATTTTTTTGGTTTTTTAAACATTTTACTTTTTGAATTTTTTAGATTATATTGAATTTTCAATCAATGGATATCATTAGTTGAAATTGTAAAATCCAAAAGAATGAAATGTTCTTTTTGAATTTTCAATCAATAAATATCATTAGTTGAGATTGTAAAATCCAATGTTCTTTAAAATCTCACTAAAAAATATATCATAAAAATATCATTAATTGAGATTGCAAAATCTAAAAGAATTGATATTTAAGATTGCAAAATCCAAAAGAATTGATATTAAAATAATCTTTAAAATTTCACTAAAAAATTAAAATCTCACTTAAAAAATATCATAAAATATCATTAATTGAGATTAATTGAGATTGCAAAATCCAAAAGAATTGATATTTAAGATTACAAAATCCAAAATAATTGATATTAAAAGAATGGATATCATTAGTTGAGATTGTAAAGATTGCAAAACCATCCATGGATATCATTAGTTAATATTGTAAAATCCAAAAGAATGGAATGTTTTTTTTGAATTTTCCATCCATGGAGATTGTAAAATTCAGTGTTCTTTAAAATTTCATTAAAAAAATTAAAATCTCACTAAAAAATATCATTAATTGAGATTGCAAAATCCAAAAGAATTGATATAAAAATGGATATAGATTGCAAAACCATCCATGAATATCATTAGTTGAGATTGTAAAATCCAAAAGAATGAAATGTTCTTTTTGAATTTTCCATCTTAGTTGAGATTGTAAAATCCAATGTTTTTTAAAATCTCACTTAAAAAATTAAAATTTCACTAAAAAAAATATCATAAACTATCATTTACTTGAGATTACAAAATCCAAAAGAATTGATATTTGAAATTGTAAAATTCAAAAGAATTGATATTAAAAGAATGGATATCATTAGTTGAGATTGCAAAATCCAAAAGAATTTGATGGCCAAAAAAAATTGATATTAAAAGAATAAAAATTGATATTAAAAGAATGAATATCATTAGTTGAGATTGCAAAATCCAAAAGAATTTGATGGATATAGTTGAAATTTAAAATGTAATAATTTTTTTTTTTCAAAAATGCAAAATCCAAAAGAATTTGATGGCCAAAAAAAATTGATATTAAAAGAATGGATATCATTAATTGAGATTGCAAAATCCAAAAGAATTTGATGGATATAGTTGAAATTTAAAATGTAATAATTTCTTTTTTTCAAAAATACAATTTAAATAAGAAATTTCAATTTTTTTCTCAACAATGAATCAACAATTAACTAAATTTTAATATAATTAAAAAAAATGGTATATATCATTAATTACAATGCTTTTTTTTGAAAATATTGAATTTATTTATGCATTCAAAAATTAAATTTAAATAATATAAATTTTCAAATTTACCAACAACAATTACAACAATTACCAACAACATTAACAATTACATAGATGACAATTACCAACAACAATTACATAGGTGACCAGACAATTACCAACAACAATTACATAGGTGACCATTAACAATTAATGATTACATACATAGATGAAAATTGCCAACAATTACATAGATGACAATTACCAACAACAAACAATTGCATAGGTGACCATTGCCAACTAACAATTACATAGTGACCATGTAACATACCCGCTACCTAAATCAACTTTTTTCGGTCCTCTGTCGGACTCGAACCCCTAAATAACCATGGAGACCCAGCGTAAGATGGCTCTTTCTCTCTCCTTCTCCGTTCCCATGTGATCGTGGGTTATGTTCACGGTTCAATTTGAATGCAGTGTCTTTTGTATTTCGTGCTTTGGCGCTACAGTAATATCAAAACATTCGACTCTGCAATCGCCGAACCCCGACAGGGCTAGCGGGCGACCAATGGGGATGAATCCCTATGGGATCAGCGAATGGCCAATAGGAACAAACCTCAACCGGGGTAGAGAACAACCAACGAGAAACGCCCCGTTGCGCGGTTAGGTGGCATACAAGTGGCAAGAGGGAAACAAGACACGGTGGTCGTCATGACAGGGAGGGACCCCACTTCACACGCCACACTATTCCGGACCCCCCCCCCCCCATTAAAAGTAAAATGGCAAGGGGGGTTCGGAATCCACCTGGGAGTCATTGATCACAATGAGTTAATATCGACCATTCGAGAGTTGCGCGTCCAATTCCAGACCCCCCCCATTAAAGGTAGAATGGCAAGGGGGCTCCGGAATGCATCCTCAGTCGTAGATATGGGCGGGTGGACTCTGGTCGTCCAGATCTACTCGCTGCTTATCCTAAAGCATAACCACGTCCCGACGTAAGTTAATGTCTTGTTTCCACATCTAACGGTCATTACAGACCCTGAGATCCTCTGACAGAATCTCTTCCGTTCATCGGGGTTTATCGTCAAGAAAATCCGGACTCTCGATCACGGAGCTCCCGAATCTTCGATAAGCTCTCTTCCAGCCTTAGCCCCTCCTGGCTATGCCTTCTGGTCCATATGACCGCTCTCATAAGACCGCAGCCTTATATCCTCCTATCGGGGTTTCGGACTTTCTCCTGTCCAAATGCACACGTCCTCAGGATTCGCGATCCCTCGAATCCGGACGCGCCTTTCACGTGTTAGCCCTCCTAGCTAAGCCTTGGTCCATGCGACCACCTCTCGTATGACCGCAGCCATATACTTTTGTCGGGATTCCTCCTATCGGGGTTTTGACACTCGTGATGTCCCAACAACTTGGTTC